>JAECUM010028953.1:0-35856 GCA_016617855.1 Megalonaias nervosa | reverse complement strand
GTTTGAGATCCGGATAATATAAGACAGATTTTACAAATGTACAAAATCTTTTAAGAAAGACGGTTTGATCACAACCTTATACACCAGACGTTATGTAAGCTTTACTATCTGCGCTAGAGATACCCTAACTAATAAGGCACATACCAAGTCTGATTGTATTTCTTAATAAATAAATTTTTAGACTGGTAGCAAGAAATTTATCGACAGGCACGACCTATGAGGCATGACAAGCAACATACAACTGACCATTCTATTATCTCGTTGAATTTCGCCCTTCGTAAGACAGCACTGCTAAGAATTCGTAATTCAAATTGTGCACAACTTTCCATTGCTAAATTTACCATTTTAACGTCTTACACTATTGTAAGACGAATTCCAACGTCGGAACTAAAATACAATTTTTCAAGCGATTGAAACTTGTTATTCTTTCCTTATACGCATAAAGCCCCATATCTGTATATGAGATTGAAAACTCTATCGAAATGAATAACAAACAGTTAATCAAGGAATGGTAAAAGTTTGATTTGTTTTCTTGCTGCAGCCTTTAATAGTTGTTAAATTTATTTATTATTTCAAAACCATAGATACTAGTAGTGCTAGTTTATATTGCATGCATATAGGCATTTACGTATTTTATGTAACACGTGTATATGTAAAAATACTATGATTCTCACAACCAGATCATTTTGTGATAATAAGACCTAACCTTGCCATGCACATTTTAGCGGATTTTCTATTGGTTTAACCAAACAAAATGAAACAACCCGCGTACTGCTCATCGAAAGTTTGAAAACTGGAACGGTATTGGAAGTAGTGGATATGGAGCGTGTGTGTGTGTGTGTGTGTGTGTGTGTGTGTGTGTGTGTGTGTGTGTGTGTGTTGGATTTTTAACGTAGCTTTAACAATTTTCCAGTCATATCGCTACGATGTCTGCAGTGTGGCAGTTTAAAGTGATGTCTAGCATTGGGGAGCATCATGCCGCATCATGCATCATGTCCCACCCGGTCACATTATCCTGACATCAGGCCGACCAGTCCTAACACTAGCCTATTAATGCTGAGCGCCAAGCGAGGCAGCTGCTAGTACCATTTTTATAAGTCTTTGGTATGACTCGGCCGGGGATCGAACCCACGACCTCCCGCATCCGAGGCGGACGCTCTAACCACTAGGCTACCGGAGCGGTCGTAGACGAGGAATGGGTCTTCATAATCAATACATTCTATGCTCAACCCATATGACTCTGGAATTACTGATGCGTCTTCTGCTTGGTTATTATAGAGGCCACAAAAAATGTTAGATTTATATTTTGCAGTTAAAAACGAGTTCAACCGTTGAAGATGATTGAAAAGACATAAAAGCTATGATGCAAAATGCAAGTATTTCAGTAATAATACATTTTAATTATCCATGATGGTATAGTTAGCTAGAAGACAATTAGTATTATTGTCCTGCAATTAAAATAAATAAAATTATACAAAATCTACTGCATGAAAAAGATTATTCCAGGTTAACATACTGTTATTATACAGATATATTGTGCCATTATTCTCCATCTCGTAAAGGACAAATGTATTAGCCTGCTCAGTTTTAAAATATAAAATAATAGGAAAACATCTAAGTTGTATATTAAGGAAATGCGTACAGTATTCTGGATAAAATAAACATTGACCAATAGATCTAATTGACCAATAGATCTCATTGACCAATAGATCTCAGTAGTACGTACTTCGTGATCACGATTTATATTCCAGTTAAGACAGATTATGAAAGTGTTAAACTTTTTAACTCACCGTGTCTGAGATCTGGCGAAGGACTAACAAAAATATCTTACAAATGACAAAGCCTTTGTGTTTTTCATTCATGTAGTCTTTACACACGGCGAGTGTTTGATTATTTTTTTCGGATCGCATTTTAATAAGTCACTTGACGGATACACAGACTAAGATACATTTTATAATACATATTGAACATGAATGTGATATCCATTGGATTGTACAAGAAATTATTAAAGGTCCAGGATTTATATCTCGACACAGATATTTGAATACGGTGGTCTTGCTATCGAACGAAACGAAATAGCTCAAAAAGAACAACATATTTAGCATCAGTGATTTTCAAAATATCTTAAACGTTACCCGCTTCCTTACTGGTCGAACGTCAGCTTCAACAGCAAAGTAATCTATAATTAAACAGAAAATAATGAGGACATAATGCTGTCATTATATTCCTTTAGACAAACTGTTTCAGAAAATAATATGCTGACCAATGTCACAATATATTTTTAAGAACATCTTTTTAGAAAATGTGAAAATCTAATATTCTACAAGAAAAGGACTTTTATATTGGTTTAAGGATAGGGATATATCTGTTTTACTGTTGTTGATATCGAGCAAGTAATGCCAAAAATAAACCATTCACGTTCTCATACCTTCAAATACAAGAATTTTGTCCTCAATTTAAAAGTTACAACTGACAATGCTTGTCAGTCAGAACAAAAAGCTACACCTGACGACACTAGGAAGATGAAAACCTAACACCTGACGAAACTAATGACTGAGATTAAAGAATTCCAGAGAAAGAGGTAGAAAATGTGAAGTTCTAACTAACCTGAGGGAAATTTACGCTCGTTGTTAGCATGTTCGATAAATTTTTTGAAAGTAAATTTCTTTCTGGACTCCAATATTTAGGTTTCATTTGGTTTTGTTGACAGCAACGACACTTTTAACACGTTATTCGTAATATCAAGCTGAGAAAATGGTTCTAAGTGATTTTATGAAGGTTGCCGACTAGGGATTTAAATTCTTGACCCTTGGTTTACAAGTCCAACGCTCTACTAATGGACCTTCCGAGGCTTACTAATGCTTATGTTAGTTCATATGTACTGTAATTCCATAAAATAACAACTTATAAAAACAAAAGTAGTTCTGCCGTACTTCAACATAAATTCGCCATGACTTAACATAAGCTAATTACATTACAGTTGAAAGTGAAAAAGCAACATGAACTTCATATCAGTTTCTTATAATGATTTAAACCCATATTAGCGTTTATTTATTTACAAAAGCCCAAACGTTCTTGACATTATAATATGCTCAAGGGATTGAATATAGTCAAGCAAGATCGCATATAAGCTTTACATTATTGTGTTTCTAGCTTTACATCAGACTTAATCTATCAATATTTAGAAGTTACCCTGTAATCGCTAAACGTTTCATAATACTTTTATATGTATATATATATATATATAAATATAAACGAGCAAGCGAAGAACAAAAGGCAAAATGTCAGCAACATGCAACCAACAACAGCCAGAAAATTAACAATAGACATAACATAACTTTGTCTCTGTTTTAACACCAAATAGCACGCAAGAAGAAGCAAATATGTATGGGGACATGTTGTACTTTTATGCCAATAAAATATCCATGAAGACATTTTATACCTTTTACCAATAAAAGTCTAGTTATGTGATCATGTTCTGATATAAAGTCAGGTTTCTGCCATGTCTGATGGAATCAAAGACAACTGGAGCAAGTCAGTAGAGTGTAAAACAATGATAAATAGGGTCCCGTAAATTTGGGACAAATGCGATTTCTTGTAAGTAAATACGCCATGAAAAATGAATTAATCTCTTGGCAGCTGAACATCGTTTGCGATCGTAAATCGTGCACTGCACAAAACCTCTGACAGCTATTACCAAACCAACTTCTGTACCATTTGGCCTCATGAGACTTATCATTAACCATAGGATGAGCAAATGATATAGAATGTTTTTATGCATTGCCGAGTGAAGGAATCAACCTCTACATAGCAAGGATGACTAACAGAAAACTACTGTATTTATTTCTTCAGTACGCTATTCATACATTGCAAAGGTTTCATGATCATGGCAACAAATGAAATAGTGCCATCTCTACTTTTATGATCCTCTTGAAATTGATTTTATCTGTGCAATTATTGCTGTCTCTATTACAATATACTTTTGTGTATTGAGAGTTACTCGAAATTAATTAATTTCAGGGAAGCAAAAGACTGGTCACTATAAGAAGGAGATCTGATGCTTATATATAACTCGAGTAACTTTCTTTAATCTGTCTGTTCATCTTTCATTGCCCACTATCAATTGGTAAGAAAGAACAACCACTTAAGGAGCGATTGTTTGCATTAAACTATGCTGAAACATTACAGGAGAACTGAAGAACCTTACATTGTTTAATATGAAAGAGGTGATTATTCATTCTCTTAGAAACCTTTATAAAGTTTTTCCAATATACTGCATGTTACAGTTTTAATGGTTATCATATTACACTCGCTTATATACAGCCATGGTTATCAGATAGATAAAACTAATCTTCCATATTGGATATACCAAAAGTGTACTTTCTGTAAGTTTTTGTTCATTTAAAGCAACGACGCCTGTAAGATTAGATGCTGAAAAAAAAACTTTTTATATTATCTGCATGTTTAGTTTGATACAAAATCTTGCAAATTCGTAGGTTGTCTTTAATCATGAACCAACTAGCTTTTGCATAGTGTTTGTACGCTGTATGTACGCTGTTTTCATTTGATAAATCGAGAAGACTCCAATCATTTTTTAAGTGTAAGTCCTTTATTGGGTAATAAATTAATATATTGTATTTTAACCGGCATTATATTTTCTAACGTTCGTACAGTCTACTATTTTAAATGATCATTTTGAGTACTAATCGGGGGTATATTAAAAGCAGAATCAATCACATGCATATGGTACTTCCTGGTTTTGAAAATATGGTTTTAATTCTTTCAAAGGTTCTTGCAATTGACAATATTCTGAAATAACACGTCGGTATTTTTTCACATGATTATAACTTGCATTTATCTTACATGACCTGGGATGACAAGATGAATATTACACATGCTAAAAGATATAACGTTGATTGCGAAATTAGAAAAATAGTAGCCGAAGACAACTTTTCAGGTGCTAAATAGTTATTTACGACTTGGAATACACCTTAACATGTTTGCAGATGTAATACTGTCAAATATCACTCCTCATAGCCGCTAATGTTGGCCACTTTGCAGTTTACTGGTCTTTATAATTCTGATACTAAGATTTGCAAAAGGTATGAAATTGTTTTCCCAAATTAAGATAACTTATATAAAGCAAGGGACATGGGGGCGACTATACGTTTCTGTAAAATAGATTCATTGATAACAGTGTGGAAAATAAGAAGTAATTGCTTCCGAATACCTGATGTAAGTCGTTTAGGACATTAAGAAGACCTCCCAGAAAGCAATGTGAAAATCCAGTCTTGTCCACTGTCGAGGAATTGTGTATATTTATTGTTTACGTGTATCTGGAATAAAATGTACTCGGGTTTTGTTTCTGCGTACAGCGTTACCCGAGGGTGGTTTATGTATATTTGTATCATGCATTATTTCGATGTATTGAGTTAGGTGTCCTCCGTGCTGCACGAGCGAAGTGCTTACGATGGGAAAACCGGTATACCATGAGAGCACAAGTACAACATTGCAACATAGCCTGTGTATATATAGGCTCATGGTAGATGCCAACTTTATATTACCAGAAGTCTTGTCAGTAAGTGTCCACTTTACGGCGCATATCTCCAACTGTAGAGATATGTGAATTGTTTTTTTGTTTTTGTTTTTTTTTTTTCTATATATGTTATAGGACAGAATTGTTTTGTTTTGTTCTAAAATTTATTGTTTATTTTTAGATAGTTCCGAACTGTGTAAGGCAATGTTAGATTTATTATAGTCTGTTTTCTAGTTTACCAGTATGTAACTGGACAAAACGATTGCATTCATATAAATGTTGGATGTATTGAATGACGAGAGAATGTTACTTAAAGGTATACTAGTTTAATCACTCAACTTTCGTTTTTGTTATAAGTTTAATCTTATAGATGTGATTTTAAAGAAAAAAATGACTACAAAACATCGACTTTTTATCGCACAGGGCAGCACCCTCCTAGCCGATTTTGCGCTCGGCAATTTCCGCAAGACAAAGCGGAAGTGACGTGCTGTAGGGAACGGTGAATATTTATTTTCGTTAGTTGCATTCAGCACCTTGTACGGTGCGTTACCTGACCAGTGACAGGCGAGATAGTCTGCAGCGACCATTTGAGAGACGACGATTGAGACGATTTCGATACCGTCTATAAAATTAAAGAGTCACATGGTATTACGACCATCAGACGACTCCTGCCAAATGCAGTACCAAGCGTGTTTTCTCGCCATATAACTGAGTCCAAGAACACCAGATCAATGAAAAACAAGGGTTGCGGCAGGGCTAACAACATGTAGACCGAGAGAAGCTTGTACAGAAGCGAGAGCTAGCGAGGGTAAAATATTTATCCATCTTTATCTTGCTATATTATTAGTAGTCAACCCATATCCCTCGCCACATATATATAGCTAGCAAAAAAACCCAACAAAACAATCAGTGGCAGAGGGCGATTTTAGTGGGGGTGGGGTGGGGTGGCGTTTGTAAATCATAATAGCCCCACCCCTATCCCACAAAATGAATCCTGCTTTACCATGACGAGCGCGCGCTCGGGCGTGTGTGTGTTTTCCTTCGATTTTGGTTTTGTCCACTCCCCCATTATTAATCCCCCCCCGAAAAAAATTCATGTGCATGCCCATACGTATTTCATGCCTGTTCAACAATGACAAAACAAGTTTTCTGCTAAAGCCAAAATGTTGTGATGTATTGTTAATTGTAAAGGCAATTAACCGTTCGTGTTGAGGCACTGGGAGTAAATTACCTTGTTTGCCAGAATATACTCCGTGTCAATGGATGACGATCTAGGTCAGTCAAACCTACAACCCATTGCTTGTGAGTGTGAATACTAATCTCCGTTCAATGGAGAGTATAGTATTATTCACAGTATGTACACAACCATAGTTAAAAGGAATTTTTTAATTTGATATGGATTCCTAAGGCCTCACAAATTATATCAACACATTTGAGTCAATAATTAAGTTATGTGATTTTTTTTTATTGCGGTAATACTACAATGGTAATATGTCAAACTTTATGATCAACCCTTAATTGTAAAAGTAAGCAAAAAGGTTTGGATTTGCACAACTATTGTGCAGTCAGGCAAAAGACTTCGTGTTTGACTTGCATAACTACCGCAATGGCATGAAACACATTTTTCATGCTCTTATTACAGGGACTAGATACACCATCATACAGTATTGATGTTCAATGTCAGACTGATAGGATACTTAAGAAAAAGCTAACGAAACATAACTAAACTCAGTATGATTATGTAAGCGTTTTTGACTCGATTGACCAAGCATTTGTGAACTTATTATTTAGCAAGGATACACTTTAATTCATACACCTATTCATGAGAAATCCTCATCTGTGTGAACACCACATTGATCAGTACACATGTCTAAAATTTCACCTACTACACAAACTGTGAAGTAAATGTCCAGCAAGTAAAGAGAAGGAGCAATGGCACGGCAAACTTTCATGTACCTATCAGCATTCATACATGACACTCATGCAAGAAACATAAGCTTGCTTTTTCAATGTTATGCACAAGTCCGTTTTGAAAATGTTGGTAAACACATTTAAGCTATGTACTGGTGACGTCACATTTCAAGAAACAGAATTAATGTTAAATTTGCTCAACACTTTTTTTTTCTTTCATTCAGAACAATGAAGTGAAGAGTAGTTACCACATGGAGAAAGAGGGACTTTCTAGAGCCATAAAAACTACAGAACCAGTGTGGATGTGGACACTATTACAGACAAGCATGTTCAGATACAGAAATGGATCAGAGAGAATATGAGAGCCACACACTATTACGATGTATGACATGTAGCCAAGGGTATGTAGATATTGCAATTTTTACTACCTGAATAATACCATTTGATAAAACTCGTATACAAACACATATAGTTATATATAACAGTTGTATGTTTGAAGTTATATTAAAGTTGGACAGTGAACATATCACTAGGAATGCAGCCCCCCCCCCGTAATATTTCTGACCCCTCCGCCAGCGTACACATTCACACAGAAGGGAGAAACTAAAGCATAGCAACTGGAACTTGAAAGATTTTAATGAAAACAATGCTAAAACAGAGTATTGTTGTATCACATATACAAAGTCGTGTATCGCAACGAAAATTATTATTCAATCATTCATTGAACTATGATTTATATGCATGTTAAAAGGATTACTATTTAAGTCTTGTTTCCAATTCCATTAATTCTCTTTGGTAAATTGTCAATGGCAGTGGATGACATTTTTCAGCTTAAATTACTGGGGTAACAATTTTTTTGCTTCAGATTATTTTGAGGAATTGATGGCAGTGCTGGAGAAGTGGTCTGGAAGCCGGAGTCAGTTCACACACATTTATTGCCACCTCTACGCAGCAATGTATCTATTATGACTGAAAATAAAATATACATCAAATTTTTAAACTTGAATAAAGTTATTTCATGTATCTCGGTTTTGTTACTTATTTCACGTTTTCAGAATCAAGGCCACTAGCATAAAATTAGATTCTACTACAACAACCAGTGTTAGGAAGCTAAATGAATCAAACGTGAACATGAACAGACAGCAATATGTTTTTAATGTCATAGTATAGGATCTGTTCAAGAAATGAAAATTTTTCATGAGAATTTCCAAGATAATAGACCAATGATTGTAGCAGGATGTATATCAAAATGAAAGGTTTGGGCGAAAATTCCACACTCAAGTAAAGTGACAGTACTGATATATTTATATATTTTGTTAATAAAGGAGGGATTTTATGAAAAGGAATTTGAAGCATAATTTTCACATGTGGATAAAGCAATTACTTATTACAAAATTGACCCTGATAGTGGCACCATAACTATTGTAAAAATATTTTGTCTACAAGTCTTCATGTACTCGGACAGGATTTCCTTGCAATTTCCAGACTGCTGTCTTAGTGTTTAACTGTTAACACGCCTAGTTACTGATGAACCGAGCCCACATGAAAATCTGCTCTGAAGACGTCAGTTTCGGTTAGGAGCTGACATGTATCTGAACTGTGCTGTTGTGACGTAATGTGATAGAGCTGATGTGAAAGCCATCGTGTTGACTGTTCGTGTTGGATGTGCGCTGGGCCACTGTAGAGCTGTTGGTGTTCGTGTTGTCAGCTGTGGAACCATTAGGTGTTTTTAGCCGTGGTGCTGGTTTGGATGTCGAGTGGTAGTTCTTTGTGGCTTGATATGTACCTAGTGTGATGCTGTCGGTGGCGACGTTGGTTCGGAGGGAGATGGTATTTATCTCGTGTTGAGGAACCATAGCTCCGAGACCAACGGACCTGCAGGGTCCAAGGGATCCATGGGTAGGCATGGAGGGGCTGGCCATTCGTTGTGGCTCTTTGACCATTCGACGGCGGTGGGACTGAAGGTTAACATGTGCGTGTCTTTCGGATACCATAGGCCATCTCCCACTTTTGGGTTACATTTCATTATCACTGCTCGAGCATAAAATCCACCATCATTTCTATAAGACCAGAAATACTATCATTAGTTATATGAGCTAGCGTCATTATCGCTAATTGAGCGAACATCGTTTTTGTTATTGCTAACATCACCATAGCTGTTTAAGCGAAAGTCTGTTGCTTGTGTGCGAAATCTGTTATTTGTGTGAGCATCGTTATCATTATTTATTTATAAATCATAATCATTAATTTTCTTTCAAACTCATTTGTTACTATTTGAGTGAAAGTTTGTGATTGGTTGTATGAATTGTTTATCATCTGGATAATAACCTATTGCTTACATGCCTCATCTTTTATCTTTATTTGAGTGGAATCATATTGTTCGAGTCATTTATCTTGGTTTCTTTTTGCGTTTAATTTGTTTGATCTCAGTTCATTTTTCTTTTTAAATTATAATTCGTTCCAGTTAGGAACTGTTTTATTTATAGCAGATATTTAACTCGGTGCGCATCATTGTTAAATATCCAATATTTTGATCTTTTGCGCACAAGATATGGTTGTTTTTTTTTTCCTACCTTCAAATTATTCATACATAAACACTATTTTTGTTACCATCACTGGTGTTCTTCGATATGATCCAACCCCATTCAGGTTATCTTGTTACATCAGCTTAACACCATACACGAGGCATAACGGTGATTCAGTGGGTCCAAAGTTCACGATACTACAATAAACACATGTTTTCCTGACGTCTAAACATGATTTCAGAAAAGTGGATTTAGATCTTTATTGAAATTACACAATGCTCCAGATACGTTTAATTGTACACCTGATAAATTATCTTTTTTATATCTTAGATTCATTACTTCCTGATTAACGAAACATTTAATACTTCAAACCACTGAAATCATTGCAATAAGTGGACTGTGCAAGGAAATGGCATAGTCGTCAATGTTAAAGACACCTTGAGGACATTACGTGGTTTACAATCAGCACTTAATCGATTTCTCGGGTTGTATGTTTTAAAATATCAAGGTCATCTCAATAAAGGTGTCATGGACAATAACAAACAACGCAATACCACACACGTTTCTTTACACAATCAGTAGAATCTACAAGCTCTGCACCAGTGCAAATTTTAGGATTTATTTAGATATGATGTCAACTATTATTTCATGGGCGTTTTTGCGACACGGTGTAGTTTCCTATTCTTGCAAATGGACCTTGTTTTGAGATAATAATTTAACTAGGTTTAACACAACAAATTCAAAACTAGACTACACAGTTGTCTTGCTTTTCACCAGCAGTATGTAGAAGGAAAACAATGTCCAAAAATAAAATACTAAAAATTACACCTTCGATCAAAGGGAACACACAAACCTTTTATAAAATAAGTTGTATGTGTAGGATGAAATCTAAACTGATATCTTTTATTGTGAAGCAGATTCATTTTAGTAATTTCCTCTGGATCTCTAAAGACTAATTATCTAATGAATTATAAAAGCACATGAATATTACTCATTGCTCTTCCACCTCGATAACGAGTATAATCTCTCGATTTCAATGATATTTTTAGGTTGTTTCTAAACGGACACCACGAAACTAAATATCGATGTTTTCGTTGTGCATTCAAGAGATCTTCAAGTGATTCTTAGACATGTGGTACAATAACATGTTTCATCATTTTCTACCTAATCACTACCATTGCAAACAAGTTCCTACCTTGCCATTAATGTAATAGTGTCGAGTCCATTACTTAAAAAACTCCTTTTTCATTAAGATAATTCATGGAACTGAATAAAGATTGTTTTATATTTAATTGTAATTTTTCTTAAAACTAAAAAAAAACTCATACCTTGTTGTGCGAAGCACATTTATGTGCATGCAGCTACTTGGCACGTTCGCACGTTCGCAAAGTTATTTAGAGATCAAAGTTCAAGGGAAATCAAATGTTGAGGCTTTACCTGTCGGTGAAGTGTCCTTTTTGGATACGAAAATGTTATGGAAAAGCAAATTATAAGGCGATTAATAACTTGAGCTTATTAATTAATTGCGCATCCGGTTACAACCAAAACGCCTGTACATTTGTATAGATAACCTTCAGTCGCATAAGGGTAAACGCTTAAAGGGAATAGGTTAAGGATAGCTATTAGCAACCCTTTCTGTGAGCACTCATTAATATGACACACTTGGATATAACAACTCTATTATCCAGCTGATCAAATGAAAACCGGGACTACAATGTAAAACTAAGCTGTTGGAAAGTAATCGAATTACTCGTATCTCATATTATGATTCTGAGATCGCCATCTTAACGTTCGCTAATCTACATTATTTAAAACTACAAAGAGGTAAAAATAGTAACATTAATTATAGATCACATTGTTCGAGCACAGCCATGACCTGTATTTATTTTCACAACTGAGAAGTAGTTTCTTTAGGGAGCCATAAAAATGTGAGACTCTTCGTAATTTAGAGAAATTTCTTTCAAATTGAGGCTCGAATATTTCTTTAAGTTAAACACTTCTTTTTCAAATCAACACAACGATGCTGAACATTCGTCCGACTAGCTCTACGTGATGATTTTCAATTAGGCAAAACAGACTGATCCACCATTTGTTCTGGGAAAGTTTCGTCTATTGTATTGACTGCTTTTCTTTGTAGCTCTGATGTGAGCGTCCATGTTTCAAAAGCATACAGACAGATGGATATAACAATCGAGAGCATCAGCCTTATTTTTGAACCAAAAACAATGTTGGTATCTTTCCATATTGGTCTCAGTCTTGTTATTGCTGCTGTTGTCTGGGCATTTCTGCAAAGTAGTTCTGGTTTGGAGCCCTCATTTGTGATAGCTGATCTCAAGTACTTGAAGCTTGTGACTCTTTACAGCTTCTGTCCACTGACCATTATTCCTGCACTGATGCTATTGGTGTTGTTTCTCATCAGTTTGTTTTTTTTCGGCGCTAATCTCCATACCGTACGTTGTGGAGGTTGTGTCAAGGCGTTCAAGCAAGTCAGCCAGTTCTTTTTTATCTCCTGCTAAACCATCAATATCATCTGTAAAGCGAAGGTTGATGATTGTTCTTCCTTCGATGCTGACAGTGCCCTTGTAGTCATGCAAGGCATCCTCCATGATCAATTCCAGGAAAATGTTGAAGAGTGATGGCGATAGTTTACATCCCTGTCTGACTCCAACTGTTGTTCGAATCTCCTCTGCTGCCACTGATGAGAACAGCACTGGTGGCTTTGTCATAGAAGTGATCAACATCCTGCACCAGTTTTAAGATGATGTTGTACTTCCTCATAGTTGCCCATAATCCTGCATGCCATACCCTATCAAAGGCCGTTTTGAAATCTATAAAGACGTGGTATAGATTCTGCTGATGCTCAAGTATTTTTCTCAAAAAGGTGTCTGAGACTGATGATTTCTTCTGTGGTGCTCCTTCCTGCTCGGAAGCCTGCTGCTCTTCAGCAACAATTTTCTCTGCTTGAGGCTTTAGTCTGTTGAGAATTATCTTCAGCATGACTTTGCTCGGGTGACTGATCAAACTGACGGTTCTGTAGTTCTGGCATAGCTGTAGGTTTCCTTTCTTGGGGAGCACGATGACCAAGGATTGAGTCCATGTGGTGGGCCATTCTCCTGTCTGCCATATCTTGTTGCAGATTGTTGTTAGGACTCTGACCATCTCTTCTCCTGCTGGTTGTATATACTCCATGCATTAATGTACTCGTCATGGTTGTATACACCCCATGCATTAGTGTGCACGTCATGGTTGTATACACTCCATATGCAGCAAAATATTCGATACAGTATCCTATTTTAGGAAAGAATAAGATGCATAAGTATGTGTGATTTGGATTTTTAACGTAGTTTTAAAACTTTGTCAGTCCTATCGCTACTATGTCTGCAGAATAGCAGTTTATAGTGATGTCTAGCACTAGGGCATCATGCCGCAGACACGTAGCATGATCGCCCAACCAGTCATATTATCCTGACACAAGGCCGACCAGTCCTAAAATTAACCTCTTCATGCTGTGCGCCTAGCGATCCAGCTGTTAGTACCATTTATATAAGTCTTTGGTATTACTCGGCCGGGGTTTGAACCCGGGACCTCTCTTTTCCGAGGCGGACGCTCTAACCACTAGGCCACCGGAGCGGTCTAGATGCATAACTATGTGGATCCCTAGCATGTATTAGTATCTATACACCTAGCATGCATTAATATATATGTGGATACTTAGCTTGCATAAGTATGTGGACACCTAACGTTCAATAATATATATGTGGATACCTAGCTTGCATAAGTATGTGGACACCTAGCATGCATACGTTATGTTTATACCTGCCACACATGCGTAAGTGGCTACTTATCATTCATAAGTATACGGATACCTAGCGTGGATACGTTCAGGGATACATAGGCAGATATTTTGTACCTATGTGCCAATTGTAATCAATTAATTTTGACAAATATGAATTAAAAAACCCACACAAAATGTGATAACCACCTTATTACATGGCCGATTTGTGTTACTTTTTATATAACAAAAGTCCTTCATGCAAGATATGAGCAAAGTGACAGAAGAATAATTCAAGCAGAAGGAAATGTAGACGTGGATATGAACTATTTTGGGCTTTATGCAAGATCAACAGTAAGTTGCCATATTTTGCAACATTTTTTATGGTTCAAGACCTGGATTCTTTGACCTTCAGCTGCTGTGTTTTTCGTGTATTTGCACTTGTGTAACGAACATGTTAATCGCCAGAGTTTCTGGAGTTTTAATACCCGGTTCTGAGCCTTGCTTCACCGCTAAGATGTCCAATATCATTAGATAATTGCATCTCTTTTTTATCCAAGGTCTCCATTATGAACATCGACTAATATTGTTTCGAAATTCAAATCTTATTCATTGGAGACAGTAACGTTTCGTATTACAATTGTAGATATCATTCCACATACTATAAGATCTAAATCTGATCATTATATCGCAAAACCATCTTTATCTCTTGCAATGGATTTGGCATATGTATTGACAACTTTCACTCGTATTCAAAACTTAGGTTTTGGCACATTAAATAGTGCCCAAAGGCAAATAAAGCACGTCAAGGAAGAATAAAAAGGTAAATTACAGGACCCGATTGACCGTGGGGAAACTGCTATTCCTTATGTCAATACACATATTAAAATTAATCTCTGTGCTGATAAACATCGTTTGTGAAAGCAAATGTTACCTTGCATAACGTTTCTGATAGCAATTGCTAAGGACAGTTTCTGCATCATGTGATTTTGAGTTACATAGGATGAAAAATGCGACGAGCCACTGCCATGGCATAATATCTATGAATGAACGTTTATTGTGAACAAAGATCAATGAGGCAAAGTACTGTATTTGGGTGTTCGATGCCTTATTTACACATAATTATTTAAAATAAATGTGCAGTTTCATATTTTGCATTAATATTTGTGTATGAACTGGGGTAAATGTGTGTATCGAGTCGACATATTTTTTTCTGTCTTATATTCTAAATAAATAAATTAGTTGAAACCATACTATTCGGTCTAGGTTTTACATATTACTTTCCCTCATTTAAAAACTTAACACGAGATTCCTAACGCTTTTAATCAAGTTTATTAATTTCCGTTATACAAAATAATACTCATAATAAACAATGATAATTTTGCTTACTGACATACATTTGTGGTCTGTTAGAAATATACTATTTGTTTATTTATCTATGCTTTTGCAAACTAGTTTAAAACTGTTTCTTTTTCATTTGAACTGGAATTATTCATAGGCGAAGATACGTGATACAACAGTAACAGCTTTACAAATTTGAATCATCTCATACCTGAGCGTGTTTAATCAAGCGTGTTCACCAGTATGTGTTGAACAACGCAAAGTCTAGGTGACTCTTAGAGGAGATATGTGTAGTCGATTCTGGAACATTTACTTTCTCGCAATAGTATGGGCTTTTCTAAAAACCCAATATTTAAATAAGATAAAACAATTTAATGGGGGAATATTTGGAAAGTGTCTTCTTAACCACCGGTAAAAAACAGAATTAACACATTGAGTAATTTTCTGGAACATTTCTGGCATACATCAGTAGTTCTGCATGAACAAGAAACCAACCTGAGTCCCTGGACTACACAACCGATTACCCAGGCTCATGTCTCACAGTCGTTCACGTGCAAAGAGAATAAAGTGTATTATCCATTTGTCTTCTTTCACTTTCCGTCGTATTATATGTTAACAATTTTGATGCGAGGGTATGCAAAACGAAGATTCCAGGACGCTGGGGAACCGAATTTGCTATTTACTCTAGACCACTACTATGGTGATATTAACATATAACATCGTATAACTACAATAATTGAAAATGACAAAATGATATTGGTCTGGTACAGACCAGTTATAGATAATGCTCATTTGGAAAAAGCTTGAATGAGGGAAGATAAAAAACTGATTTCTACTTCCTTAATGAATTTGAGGATTAAGCATGTGTTTATGTGTCTGAGCGATTAACTAGAGATATTTCCACATACATATTAATCCAAATACGCACGAACTACCAAATGAAGGATACATTAAAAAATTAATAGAAATACTATGCCAATATTAGCCAAGCAAAACAAATAAAGGAGCCAGACACAGATAATAAATATGTCATAGTCTAAGACCTTATTCATTTAAGTGCGCGATCAGCAAAACAAATTCATGCTAGTGATTTAAGAGAATAATCACTATAACAAATTAATGCCATTGATTTGTGTCTGATAGCTTTAAAACAAAATTGTGTTATTTATTTAAGCAAATGATGACTAAAACAGATTCATACGTTTGTAATCTTATTACTTCTGTGGATAGGAAAATATTGCTTAGCAAACACCATTGCGCTTTGACGCGCATTAACGCTAAATAAGATGACGAGAAAATTTATATATCATTCAAATTTAAACACAAACATACACCATGAACCATATATATTTATGAATTTTGTCATAGTTTAAAGCCAGATGCAATTATCATTTCATTAAAACTATGGATGTGTCAACGACACGCTTTTCCATCTGAGAAGTCTGAAGAACAATGCATATATACATATATATATATATATATATACAAATAATACTATCATACAGGTTAGAGAATTTTGAATTCGTACTCTACGGAGATTCGAACCCAGGTCCGTGGGTAAACGGCACCCATCGCCTTGCCTGCACGCACCAGCCCATATTCCTTCACGACTAAGCACGCATCACCAATAAATGATGGCGCTAAATCGGTGTTATATGCACTCGTGCATAGCAGACACAACGGAAAGTGCTATCCCTGGATTCTATAGAAGAATGCAGACAGAACGGAAAGTGCTATCCTTGGATTCTAAAGAAGAATGCTTGATAATAGTAGGCAGAATTAATATTTTAATACAAATAATACTACCATACAGGTTAGAGAATTTTTAATTCGTACTCTACGGAGATTCGAACCCAGGTCCGTGGGTAAACGGCACCCATCGCCTTGCCTACCTTGATTTCTTTCATAGGAATCAGGAATGACTGTGGATAGATGAGAATTAGTTATCAGGTCGTCATGCGAGTGTGTCTGCTACGCACGAGTGCATATAACACCGATTCAGCGCCATCATTTATTGGTGATGCGTGCTTAGTCGTGAAGGAATATGGGCTGGTGCGTGCAGGCAAGGCGATGGGTGCCGTTTACCCGCGGACCTGGGTTCCACAGTCATTGGAAGTCAGAGGAGTGTCCAAAAGAGGATTGTTGTGATTGGATTGGTGACTAACATTGGACGCAAGGCCACCGTTGTTGTTGTTGTTTCTGTTGGAACAATATTTCAGAGACGGATTGGGAAGAAGGTAACCAATGCAACTGCTAAGTAAAATAGTCCACAATTGTTTGTCTCCTTGTTGCAAACTCAAATTGGCAATGGCAGCACCGATGACACAATACACCACAAAGATTTGGCAGAAAAAGACGATTTGCGTTTTAGGCACACGTTCTCCACACCACACCCACAAGGATTGCTTTTGTAGATCTTGCAGAGAAGAACTGGGGGAAGGAGTGGTCACTGTAGTAACTGAGGCTGTGTTGAAGGGCATGATGGTCACTTCTTTTTATAGTCGATGAGTTGCGAAGCGTCGATCCAAGAGTCAAAACTGGGAGGATATCCTTTCCAACGTACTTTGACTTCTTTGACACGTTTCTTTCCTACTTTATGAGTTCTTCGATCGAGAATGCTTGTAAACGTCTCGTAAACTTCGTCTTCTTTTTTGGTCACACGTTGTAACTCGGGCAAGTAAAACGTTCCTTTTAACACTTCTCCGTTCATGTATTCTAATTTATAGACGGGAGGGTGACGGCCACGCACACGTTTGGTGACACGAAACAATTCGGTGGTCCAATTGGATAAGTAATCTTTGTCGAAAGTGCGTTTGGTTTTGCCAATGCGTACCCAATCTCCTGATACCAATACTCCACCTTTCTTGGGGACAGGCAATGTTGGGGACGGACCAAACAGACGCTCGAAGACGGTCGCTTCGTTGTCGGGATTCACTTCTTGGTGGGCACGCCCTATACTCCGATGGTAAGATTGATTGAGGTGCGGCAAGACGTCGATGTACCTGAGAGTGTGTTGATGCGTAAAATATTTCCACATGCGTTCTTTCAAGGTGCGTTGAAAACGTTTCACGATGCTGGCTTTGGTTTCGGGATTTTCGGTGGTGAAAAAATGAATGTCACGTTTCTTCAATTCTTTTTGGAAAGCTTGGTTCAGAAATTCGGTGCCTTTGTCAGTTTGCCATCGAAGAGGGTGACGACGGCTTTGTTTCAACACCAGTTGCAGGACTCGCACTAACTCACTGCTTGATTTGGAAATCAATGGTACGACCCAAGCAAATTTGGAAAAGACGTCGATGACACAAAGCAAATATTTGTAGCCACGATTGTAGGTGGCCAAATGAGAGACATCGGCTAAATCGGCTTGCCATTGGTGATCGATACCCTCTACTTGGGTGCGACTTCTGGAAAATTTTCGTCGAATGGGTTTGTGTAAGGTGTAGGGGCTTGTTCTTGTAACCAGCGTTGCACACGAGGTAAACGGATACTTTTCAGTCGTGTTTTGGCAGCACGATACAATTTCTGAACTCCTCCGTAACTTGCGGGATGGGATTGATCATAGTAAATGCTGGCTAACACCTTCTCCATGTTTTAATAAGTGATCCAATCTTCACTGATGCAACTCTTGTCTTTCTGTGGTATTTTCTTGGTTTGTAATGCTTTGCGTGTCCGACGAGCAATAGGTGTTGAGGAAGAGGACAGTGTTTGAACAGGGGTAATCAGTTCTTGTTTCACTTCTGTCTTGGCTTTCGTTTTCTCTTCTGAGGAAGAAGGAGTAGCCATCATCCTTTTAATCCAATCAATTCTGAATGTAGGTGGTGTTGTTAACTTGCGTACTTTTTCTGGTGGAGTTTGAAACTCTTCTTTTTCTGTCTTGATCACTGGGACTAGTGGTAGTGGACTTTCTGTCTTGACCATTGGAAATGGTAGTGGTGGTGATGGACTTTTCATCAAGTCCTTAAAATCTTTCAGAGTGGGTTGAGCTGTTTTGTCTAAATCTTTCTGATGAAAGAGTTGCAGTCGTTGCAACAACTGACCGTACCGTTGCGATTTTTCCGTTTCTGACAAATCGCTGAGATCCATCAAAGATTGCAATTCGTGTTGTAACTGGGACATCTCGGTCAAATGAAGATTGGGAGGTAAATGTGGGGTTCGTTGTTCTTGCCAACGATGGTTTTCCATCCATCGTTTGTAAGGGACTAAAGCTAGTTTTCGTCCTTCCATCAGATTTCAAGGATCACGTCTGAGATCTTTTGAATCCAGTGTCCTCCTTTTATCTTCTTGGTCTTTTATCTTGGAATTAGGACTTATTACCAATGTAGCGAAAACTATACTGAGTGCGATGGGACATATTATACCCGCCCTAACAGGGGTAAAAATCCTCCGCGTTGCACCAACATCTTTTTCTTTTGACGAATGGGTATTTTCTTTTGGACCATTTGGCGAACAACGTGTCGATGTTTGGCTAAGCAATTTTTCTGATGTTTAGTCAAAGGTATTGTGCCTTTCAAGACGTTCAGACAACATTAGCTCACCGTATCGATGACATCTTTGGAGGCAGTTTGAATGAGTTGTTTTCGCATGGGTGGAGGAGCTTTGGACAGGACAGACAACATGTCCCAATCTTTGACTAAACGAGGAGGCAGTCCTTTCCTTTTCTTTCCTTTGGGAATAGAAGAAGGATGTCTTTTTTTGGGTGACATCTTTGTTTGTTGATTCCGGGACACACACCAAAAATACACTAACGTCGATGACTTGTCACACGGTCTTTTATCCTTTCTGGGGGACTATGGCTTCGTCATAAAGGTGACGACGTGTTTTCCAAAATCGCCAAAGAATCTTCCTCTTGGACGGCTCCTCTTTTTCTTTGGACGAGTGTGTCTTTTCTGGGGGTGACGTCGATGTTTGGCTAAGCGTTTTCTCGCATGACGAGACTGTCTTTTTCTTTTTCCTTTCTGGACAGGAGAACGACGATGAGGTGACATCTTTTGGTCCACAAAAAATACACTGACATCCATGGTTCGACATGCGTCTTTTTATTTTATTTTTTTGGAGCCTGTCCTTTACCCTTGTGACAAACTTATTGGCTATCTTATCGAATTCAAGGAAAGGGCCAAAGAAACCTCCCTTTTGGTGGCTTCTCCTTTTCTTTGGACGAGTGTGTCTTTTCAGAGGGTGACGTCGATGTTTGGCTAAGCGTTTCTTAGGATGACGTGACTGTCTTTTTCGTTTTCCTTTTCCTTTTTGGACCGGAGAAGAATGACGATGGTAACGGTGTACACTTCTTGGAGGGGACATCTTTGGGCGTGCAGCAGCACAAAAACACTGATCCGTTTGTTTGCCTCGGGTCTTTTTTATACTGGAATGCGTCGCCACTGATTGACTTTACGTCGTATCAACTTGATGACAGGCAACACACGTCGTGGAGGAGTTCGCAACGGACTAAATCGGGACAGTTCTTGCTTGGACAAATCCAGTAAACTCTGTAACACACCCGTTCTCTCTTGGACTTCGATTTTGGGGGCAGGTACTTTGTGAGCAGCGGCCACAGCCGCTAAAGAGGAAGAGGGTGTCACCGCTGGAGGAGAAGTTTTTGGAGACACTCTCTTGCGGTTAGAAGCTGTTTTCTGTGGACTTTTCTTTTTTTTTCTGAGGCTGTGACCTGGTCTTGACACCGTTGCTCTTTTTCTTTTTCTTCTGGGTACGTTTGGGCGTGGCTTTTTTCTTGGGGACGACTTTGGGAGCATTAGGATCCCATTTTAAGAGGGAACGAATGATGACACCTCCTAGAAGAACCGCTACCCTCCAGGTTTCAAAATGATTTGCTTTTTGGTTTGAGTGTCGATGCGAGGATCGGCTAGTTGCGTCAAGGCAACTTTGTTTCTCTCAAAAAAACGTTTGGTTTGATGTGGAATCTGAATGATGCCTTGCAGTAATTGACGTGCTGTCACCGTAAACCATCGTAAGACTTCTTTGAGACTAGCTTCTAAGACACGAGCACGTATTTGTGGATTTTTTTGCGACTGATACCGTACAAGGCAGGAATCAATTTAATGGGAAGATGAGATTGAAGGGACGTCATGTTGACGATGTGTGAGACAGAGTCAAAGTGACCGAGGTTTTTATAGATTTTTTTTGGTGATTGTGATTAAGTCGACGAAGGGGACGTGTACACAACAGGCCCTCCGTCTTGGCACCAGTGATGAAACAGATGGGTACGAAATCGCAAATAATCGGGAGTGGTGGGTTTTAAATCCACAAGTAAATAAGCGTGTGGGGTTTGAGTGGCATCGTCGTACGCATTTGTCAGCCAAGGCGTTCCTAACTGTTTGGCTAAGACTTGTACTTGCGATTTATCTCTAGGGCTTTTAAACAACACCACGTAATGAGCATTGAGACTGATGGTACGATGGGCTTTATTTTGTTGAAACAAATTTTGGGTGATGTAAATGACACTGGCATTACGATGATGCCCTTTGTGTGTAAACCAGAGTTTAATTTCTTCTTCGTCTTCTCCTAACATGTCGTCAAAAATAACCAAATGAGTTTGACTAGGTTCGGACACGATCCCGTCGTCCTCGCCAGGAATGCCTTCCACAAAGACAATGGAATCGCCTTGACTTTCTCGCAGAAGGCTGTACGCTGAATGCCACTCTTTGTAACACCACACGATGCGTTGAGGGGGTCGATCGATCAAATGATGTTTATGTTCGATCAAACGTTTGACAAATTCGGTTTTGCCTGAACCGCTCGGTCCGGCAATGAGCATGTTAAAGGGATGGCGAAGATACACGGCCTCCCAACTAGTCCGATCTATGTGTTCGTCAATGACTTTGACAGTGGAGGAAGAGGGAGCAGAAACAGTAGAGGTAGTCATAGTAATAGTGAAAGGAATGTCACTTTTGACACGAAGACAGACAAGACAAGAGTTTTTATACTTTTTTCAGGGCACGTTTATTGTCATCTTTAAAAGTGAACAGCACGAAAGTTGTTGTTGTTGTTGTTGTTGTGGGGCTTAACGCCATTTTTCAGCACACGATAGGCTATACATGGAGGCCAGTATTAATGGTGGAGGAAGAAACCGGGAAATCCGCGGAAAGAACCACCGACCCACGAGAAGCTACTGGCAAGCTTCCTCACATGTCCACATTCGCCGAATCTTAGACTCGAACCAACGCAGACAGAGGTGAGATGGCAGTGATCCGTAACGGACAGCGCTTTAGACCACTCGGCCACTCGGGGCCCCCAACACGAAAGACAAAAATACATAAAAGCCAAATGGCTATGTACATGAATAAAAGAAACATCAAAACGATCATAGTGGAATATAAACAAGTCTCTGTACAACATTTGTGATGATCAAGAGGTGAAATCGTAGGGATACTGTGTAATGCTCTGAGAGTCTCTACACTCCTTGGTACAATCACACAAGAGTCCTCCCGGAATGGCCTTTCAGGGATGTTGATCACGGTCCTGTCCTGAAGAGAGTGGTTTTCCTCGGTCACGACTTCTTCTTCTTCTTCTTGCACTGTCACTAACACTGGTTTAAAAGTTATTTTTTCACGGAACGTTTTAATTTTTTAGGATTACAAATCTTGGGCATAGTGTGCCACTTCTTTTGTCCATGCCTCAAACCCCCAACTTTTCCAGTCACGTACATCGTTCCAGTGAGGGTGTAAGTCATAAGTTACACACACGTCGTCGTACACATCTTCAGTGCCTAAAAGTTGACAAATCTTGTTTTCCCGTAGAGGCTGAGAAGTATCAAGATGAAAGTGCAAAGCTTTGAGCAGAATGAGTCTCTCGTGTACATTTAAAGGGACCACTTTCATGTTTTTTGGAGTGGTGGGTACTGTTCTTAAAGAGTCCACAAGGAATCGGCTGGTAAACGAAACCCCAGAAAGCAAGTCACTAAGACACACACTACACGTCGACCCCAATTCAATGGACACAGTTCTCGTAATAGGTGTTGGTAATCCTCTACCGTTTCAATAGTGTCATTGATTTCCTTCCACGGAATCTGTTGTATGACGAATGATAAAGGTCGTGGCATGGTAGTCCGTTTTTATACCTCTTTTCTCTTACCTCAATCACTTCTCCTAGAGCGAAAGTAATGAACGTAGTGAATAATTTCTGACCACTGCCATTCCAGGAAAAGGTCAAGAATGTCAATAAAATCTTCAAATGTAAATGGTCTAAAGAGAAATAGTAGAACGAACGCACCCTTGATCCAGAGAAATCGAACTTGTTTGTTGACTTTGGTCAATTTCCTCTTGTGAATTTCTCGACACAAAAGTTCTACAGTCACTAATTGAGATTTGGCTCTGGCAAGTCCCTGCCAAATGTCCTTGTAGATCTTCTCTTGCAATTCGTTTGGTAATGTTTGAAGATTATTTTTTACATGGGGTTTAAATACTTGTCTAGTGTTTGTCCAACGTTTGACTCCTAACCAATCAGCTGGGTTCTTACACGACATGGTATGCCGACTTCAATGACGAGGTCCCACTAAGGGTAGGTAGTGACAATCTGAAGACCATCGAGCATGTTCCAGGTAAGCGCAATCTTTCTTCTCCCACGTGTGAAGTGACACACCACAACTGAAGCACTTGACTTTATCCCCTTCGCCCAAGTAGATAAATCCAGCTCTAGCTAATTCTTCGGGGGTAGGTCCTCCCAGATATTTTGGCCATTTTCCTCGAAAGGTTTGGAATCGACTTTCATAGTCACGGTATTCTGGCAAACGCACAGGGAACGAATATTCGTCTTTCACAGGTTCATTTCGATGAGGGTACGGTGAAATATGCAGGAGTCTACTCAGTTTTACATGACATCCGTAGGGTGGTAGTCGCATGGTTTCATTAGGATGACATCCACCATGAAAACCAGTAAAGTGAAAAGGTGTACGATAACGAGTGGTATCGCTTTCGCATCCATCAGGTTTGACACGCACAGCACCACTTTCCATGGTAGGTATGGTAGTAGTAGTAGTTATAGCAAAGTTCCCATGATGATGTGGTACTGAATCGCTAAGGTCATAGCGTACGGCATCCCTGCCATCGCAAGGCACAGCATCGTACTCGAGTTTACTCTTGCTGGATACTTGCTGTGTGAAAGGATTCATTTTTCTCGCTTGGCGTTTGTAGTGACAATGAACTATCAGTCTTGGACGTTGTCCCTTTTTATACTATTCGTAATGAAGTCTCGAGTTTGTACATCGTTCTTTTTTTATGACCAGTTTTGGAAGTCTTCCATTCTTTCTTCTTGGACATCGGTACTACCTTCTCTAAGGTACCGTCATACCTGAACAGTAGTGTGATGGGTGGAAATGCCATAGAAAGGTAAGGACAATGCGGAGACCATTGAGTATGTTCCAGAATAGCTGAATCTTTATAGATACATCGATCCATACGCAAATTCAGACCACAACTGAAACACTGTACTTCGTATCCCAATCCAGTCTCAGGTCCCAAGTAGACAAACCCTGTTTTAGCTAAAACATTCGCAGTAGGTAATCCTTCCTATCCGTAGGCCATTTTTGAAACGTTTCCAGTCGATTGGCACAACTGCAATAGTCAGCAAGAAAACAGGAAAATGGTATGGTTTGAACTTGGAGTTCTCTGTGGGTTTCTCACTCGATTCTTGCTGTGTCGAAGTCATCCTTCTTGTTGGTGACTATGGTCTTGGAACCATTTTTTTATACCAGCGTGTCCGTACGGTAAAGTGAAGTGATTGGGAAGTCGTACTCGCTTCTGGTACACGATTTGATAGACTTTTTCCAAGGGCCGGCTAACGATTTGGTGTGTGGGTAAATGTACAATCTTGTGCGGTTCGTGGGTGGTCACTTTAAAATTTCCATCCTCTCCAGACTGCAAGACTTCTTTCAAGACGCCAAAGTTTACCAGTTGACTGGTGCGATAATTGAGAGTCAATCCTTTCACTTTGCACTCCGTGTACACTTCTCCTTGAGGGTAACGGTATTTGTAGCCGTAATTTTTGGGACCGCCACTTGCAAAACTTAGAATCTTGTCGTCGGGATGCTCGTCCGTCCAGGCTCCTAAACGGTCTCCTTCGATGACAGGGTGAGGTTGACCCAGGCGATCGATATAGATGCAACTGTCCGTGTCAAAATACAGCACACGATCTCCTAATAGTTCTAAAGCTTCGTACAGTTTTAAGCGAGCATGGGCTGTCACGTAAGCCGCAATGATGACATTTCCAAATTCGTCTGCTTCTACAAAGTCCAGTTCTTCTTCGTAATTGACTAAGATCAAGTCCTCACGAAGGACGTCCACGTGTTTCATGTATTTGGTTTTGTCGTGAATCATCTGAAAGTAGCGGGAAGGTTCTGTCAAATACTCCGTCTTGGGTAAACACGGTCGTTGTGCCATTTTGCCCCACAAACAATTCAACATCACTTTGGCAAACGATCGCCTTCCTTCGTTTTTCTCGACGTGGTCTAAAGTGATGCCTTCCTGCTCCCAGTATTTCTCTTTAAATTTCTTTTGGTCTTCGGGAGTGTGACAGCAGGAAGGATAGCCGCTAGCTTCTTGTTTCAGTTTCAAAAAGGGATTCACGTAGTCTGCAAAAATGCCTTTCTGAGTCTCTTGTGGTATTTTTCTGTCTTGGGAAAGTGGTAAATTTCGTACACTTCTAACAGTTGGTATCCCAAGTCCAGAGCTTTAAACAATTCCACGCTGACCCACGTTCCCGTCAAGGCGCGTTCTTCCTGAGTGTGCTGACAAGGTTGGTTTTCGTTACACGTTTCGGTACAAGTACGACACAAGGGAAACATCAGTTTTCCTTGGCAATGATGTGGTAAAACGGGACGGTATAAGTACGTGGGAGGAAAGACTTTACATTTGATCAATCCTTCGTATTGTCGAATATTGTCCACGTCAATGTGTTCCGTCAGCAATTTTGGGTGTCTTGCGGAAAAGTGACAATATTTGCACACGTACGGATACAGAGAACACACGTCCAAGTATTTGATTTCTTCTACTGTCTCTTCGTCGGCTTGGCATAGCAAACAGGTGGCATTCGTCCGTCCTCCGTACAAACTGTCCCTTGGGTTTAGTGGGTCCACCAGCTTGTAACTTTCTACGATGCGCTTAAACTCGGGATCGGTTTTCAATCGCTGGTCGTACTCGTGTTCCCACATTTCTACCACTTGGTATCCTTGCTCTTCTAACTTCAAGCGTCGCTGACAAGTGGCCTGGTACAAGTCTTCCATGGTCCGTTGTAAAAACTGATTTTTAGTGTCACGTTGAGGGTAGCAGATATTACATCCGTGAAATAAGCACCCGTTAAACTCGTACACGATCTTTGGGTTTTCCAAGTCCCAGCCATCTACTGAATACCTTCCGATGGCTTTTTCGCCTCCTCCGTTGCGAGCGTGTTGGATCCATTTGTCTTCCTTGTCACACAAGTAATGTAACCAGCGTAGGGCTTTGATCGAGTATTGACGTTTGACAAAATTGGTTGTTTGAGGACTGATGACAGCTAGGGTGTTTTCGGGCATAAATCATTGGCGATACATTAAGGAACACGCTTTGGCAATGGTGCAGGCTTCTTTCAAAGGATCGATCCCTCCGTGTTCCATGAACAGTTCTCGAAATTTTCCACAGCAACGCCGTAAAATGTCTACGTCGGAACGACAATATTTTAACATTTCTTCCTGAAAGGGTCCGAGGCGTGAGTCTGGTACCAAGCGTAGAAAGCTTCTCGTTGTTCGGTTCGCATGTTGTCGGGGTCATAGTAGTGAGCCTCAGGCAAATGGGGTAGAACGGTGTGTTGATTGGATTCGGTATTGAAAAAGTGCGGAAATAGCCTTTGGCCATTTCTGTCATTCCAAACGTTTTAGGCATGCTACTCAAAGGCATGGCCAAGTAACTCATCGAATCTTTAACTGCACTTGACCCACTTGCATGGAAATGATTTTGGCTCCGTTCAAAGTTACTTTCGGACGTTCGGTACTTTGTTCCGTATAGTATCTCAACAGAAACTGTCCATCGTATCCCGGGAAATTGTGAGCCATCACCGTAGCATAGCGATGACAATCTCCGTAACGTTCAATGTCTTCTTGGCTCCACGTTTCGCCAGTAGGGTTTAAGATCAATTGGGCGAAATCGGCTAGCGTGTTCGGTCCCCGAAAGATTTTTTCACGTCCTCCAGGAATCTTGTTACAGTGAGGGCAATGAGTAAAGATAGGCTCTTGTATGCACTTCTCACACGCTCGGTGAACCACGCAGAAATTAGGAATGTGAATGCCAGTCTCTTGCATGCATTCGAAATCGAAAAAGATAAATGGCCTTTCTTCTGGTCATTATCTTCTTCTTCTTCATGTTTGGATTGGTATTTTTGAATGTATCATTGGTGTTCCAAGTCCACAACTTGGCGACAAATGTAACATCACTTCTTTCCTGAACAGAACGTGAGTCTTGGCACTATTGGTACATATGCATTGTCCACAAGTAGGGCACAATCACAGGAGTTGGCAAGCACATTTCCGCTGTGAACCTTGCGTCTTTAGATGCTGTTGGTAACAGGCAGGGCTGACAAACATGCGCTGACAAGCACAGCAATGCACTCGTTCTTGTCCTTTGTCCAGACAAGGCTTAGAGGCTAAACATCCTGAGCATTTCGATCCGCAATGCTTGTGTTGCTCTCGATTGTTATAGCCATAGTTACATTTCTCACAGTAATACCTGAATGACAGGAATGCAGTGATACTGGTAATGGCATCAAAATGTTCATCGTGATGATAGACATGAATGTATTTTCCGTCTTTGAAATCTTTGCCTCGAAACAACAGAGGTCCGCGCACTTCTTGAGGGTGTACTTTCAAGGTGTAGCGTGCAGCCAAGACGTCTTGCAATTTTTGCATTTCAGGAATGCTGCAGGGACTGTCTTTGGATATCCCCGCTTGCTGTAACAGGAGTTCTGCTTCTCTTCGTTGTTTGGCTCGGTCCGATCGTTGAATAGTTTTCCAGGCTCTTTTCCATTCTGTCGTGTCGTTTTTGTCGGCATACGTTTGTCCCACCACGATGGCACGGGCTAAACACATCTGGTCTTGATGGTTGTTAATTTGAACGATGCTGCGCTTGATGCTGCGAAGATTGTCTGACAAGATCACCTTTTTGCGTTCCGTCCCTTGGGGAAGAGACACGTGGGTCATGAACAGTGTCGCTTTTCCGTGGGTGATGTGAAACTTGTCGTTGGATTGTTGTACGTGTTGGATCTTGTCGATGACTTTAGAAGGTGTCAATTCTGCTGGGCTGCTAAACTCGATCCAAACGGGGGACTTCAAATTGTCGTGATGAATAGAAAGTCTCAAGCGATCGTCTTCTTTGGCTTGACATTGCCGTTTCAGTGTGGTTAACAAAGAATCCCAGACATCGATGATGAACCCTTCTGCTTTCTCCAACGGTACGTCGGACTTGAAATCTTTAAACTTCAACGTGTACGTGTAGGCCTTGGTTTTAAATTTTCTAGAGGAGCGTTTGCCCGTCTCTCGAATGTGAAAGTACTTTTCAGGGTTTACTGGTAGTGATGGACTTTGACTGAGTGTAGACTCTCTGGGCTTAGATTCTGATTCACTCATCTCATCTTTACAATCGCTGCCATGAATTTGAGCCAAGACTTCAGCTACTGGGCGAGGCGATAAATCACGTTTCTGTCTCTTACTTTCTTCTCCTTTCTTTACGAAATGATGCGATCGTTTCATCTTGACTGCAAAAAGTCAAATGACTACATTGGAAACGCCATGGACCCCTATATATCCATGTTAGGCTTAGTGCATATATAAAGGACTGGTGACTTCCCCCTCAGTATTCATTTCACTCTCAAACCGATCAGCACGATGGAAGAACCCACACAGATCGAACTTCTGATTAGAGCTTTGCGTGGTGTCATACGAAAGTTTTCTTCAGACAAACCGACGGACTACTCTCCCTCCTTTCAAGATAAAAGTCAAGATACTTGCTATATCTGTCAGAAGAAAGGGCATTGGGCTACAGAATGTCCAGATCGTCATAAAAGCAAGATCAGTGTCAGAAGAAACAAAAGTCAAGATACCTGTTATCATTGTAAAGAGAAAGGACATTGGCCTTCAGAGTACCCTAAGAAACAACAGGAGCAGGAGGAGGAAGAAGAAAAAGAGGTGCCCTCGGCAAAGGAAGAACCCCGTCACGTTCAGAAAGAGAAGACAGAAAAGAAAAGAAGACGAGAAAAATATGAGTAAGAAGAAGAAGAAGAGGAAAAAAGTGTAAAAGTGAAGAAATTGAAAAAACAGAGAGAGTGAAAGAAAAAAAGACACAGAAGAAGTCTATGAACTTTTTAAAAGTGTTGTGTTGTGTTATGTTGTGATATTGAATTGTAAAAATTTGTACCAGAATAGACCAGACTGAAAAAACGTAAGTGTCTCTTGGTTTTGATTGTTTAGAATAATAAGGACCTACACTCATACACTCACAACACGTACATCATAGGGTTAAACAAGGGATTTTGAGTTTTAATTGATTTGGGCAAAATGAATAGTCTCTCTTTCGAAAGAAGTCAGTTTCCCTGAAAAGGACCATTGGGTGTTTTTTTTTTTCCTTAGAACAAACTCAGGAACGAGAAGGAATCCGCTTTAACTGTCTTAAACCTTTGCCACGGCCAAGGCCTACTTCTGGACTTGCTCCTGTCAATGATTTAGTAGAAATCACTAGGGGTGGTATCTCTGGTGTAGTAACAGGGTTAGGCTGTTTGGCTGGGAAAGGTCTTTTTCTCTTGGGTCGTAATAAAGAAGTCTGATACATTTGTTTCAGACTTCTTAACTCGGCCAAAATGTCCAAGAGTACCGTTACCGTTTGAATTTCACTGTTCTCCTTCTCTTCTAGCCTTTGTTTCTTCTCTACTGCTTCTTCTTCCTGTCGTCTCCTTCTTGCCTCTGCTGCTGTAAAAATTTCTCCAATTCTTCTTTCTGTCTTATTTAAAATCGTCGACGTGTGGTAAAGAAGGAGAAGGTGGCGAAGGTACTGGTACCGGAACAAATTCTTGCGAAGAAGAGAAAAAATCTACTAAATCCCAGTTGAAATCAACCTCTTCTGGAAGTAGCGCTGTGTTAACTTTGGTAGCCACTACTATGCCATCGCTTCTCGTCTCCACAGCCGGTGCACCCCAATTCATTGTCTTCTTAGTTTCCGTCATGTTTCACAAAACAATGCCGCATCGATTCACTGCGCACAGACGCTGGCGCACCTATATAGGGAATATGACGTCACAGGTAGCTCTCTTTGGATTGGAAGACAGACTCCGCGAAGTGACTGAATTTGTAACGCGTGTTAGGATTGGTGAACAATTTCAGTCCGTTTCGATCCGGTCTTCCACTATAAATAAACGCTGTTCACTTCATTCCCTTCACCTGTTCTTGTCACAAAAATGTGGACCAACGTTGAATCGTCTACTTTCGTATCGTCGTTGTTTTTCCGTACGGACTTACCCATGTTAGTCAGATCAGCATGGAGAATCGTTAGGATCACCGAGACAAGCATTTGGAAAAGAAGGACTTATGTGGAAAGACAAGGCTGTCTGAAAAGAGTTCTGGTTTATGGACCAGAAGTTAGACGAAGTTTGAGGAAGAGAAGAAGACCTATGCGATGCCCTCTATGTTAACGGAATGGTGTTAACATAACAAACAACGGCCCTTTTCAAAGCCACTTCATTGCCTCGAAAAGATATTAATTCTTTCTTGCCTAAAAAAATTTTTATTCGATTTTATAATTTGTGTAGATATTTATTCTCTCTCTTCCCTAAAAAATTTGTTTAGTCGATTTTATAAATTTGTGTAGGATAGATTGATGTTCATCAATCTATGGGGAAAAAACGAATATACAAAACATACTCTACTAAAACGACGAACGCGACTGATTCGTGTTTGTCAATAGAAATGACACAGGTGGCATGACGTCACAGTACTACCTTGCTACATTGTTGCCAATGGCCAGTACCGTGACGTCACCCTACCTGTTCCATTCCTCTTGGCGCCATACAGGCCCAGCGTGTGCTAGTCGATATACAAAATTAATATTGGTGCTATAGTGTCCCAGGCTGTGGTTTTGGGCCTATAAATCGTGGGGCCATAATGCCCCAGGCTGATTTTCCTTCTTTGGCATGATGAGGGCTATAGGACCCCAATACACTACCACCGTAAGTCCTTTTTCATATTTTTACCTTGTTTCCTAGGGAAATAAATTATTTTGTTAAATTTTACAAAGCTTGTTGGCTTCACTCTTTTCTTTGTTACTTTTGTAGGAGCCTAGACACGTAACAAAGATAAAAAGACATTTCTAATGGAGAAAGAAGGAAGAGAAATACAATTGCAGAAAGAGGAAAGGAAGAAAAGATAAATGGAAGAGAAACGTATGCATGCAACTGGAAAGAGAAAAATATGAGTCAAATATATATTAAGAGAAAATAGAGATGCAACTGAATTTAAAATAATTAGAAATGGCACGCCGGCTGCACCTCATCTACTGCAAATACAAGTACAGGTTTTAATGTTACCAAAAATATTAGGTTAATACACCTTTTAAAGAAAACGAGGTAGAAAACATTTTTCCCCAGTCTATGAAAATTGCTGATAATTTTGCAATGATTAAGAAAGCACTCGATTTTGTTAGCACAAAGTGTACTTACATGCAAATATAGCGAAGTATACACTTCATTTTCGGTACAACAAAGTGCTAATTATTATGTTGTTAAGTAATGTATCTTGAAGGGTAATGAGTTAGTACCGGAGGCATATCGACAAAATGCAGGAATTATAGAAAATAAACTGGAAAGACCTGTATCGAATTTCCAAGGGAAAAAGAATAACTCATGTATAGTTGGTGCTCATCCAAGAATGTTGATGAAGATAACGATAACAACGACAACTCATATCAGTTGATGAGTTCAAGAACTGTGTGCATAATGAGGACTTAACCTGATTAGCAAAATATGGAAACTTTAGAAAATGCTGCCTTTACAACTGATGAATATTCCTTGCCTCATAAAGTTTTATTTGTAAATATGTCTCCCTGTCATCATCGTTTTGGTAGGAACCCTCTTAGTCTCATGCAAATACTCCCAAATAGCAATCTGGTAAGAACCAGACGTCTGATATGACTGATCAAACTTCATATCATTCCGATTGCTCCAGGTTACAAAATAAGCAACAGAATAAAGAAGGAGCTATTCCAAATTGAAATGTTATTTCTAAGTGGTCAAGTTCAAGGTCATATATTGAAATCAATATGTTTGTTGGACGAAATAAACCTCAGTCTGATTTTGATATGCAGAATTATGAACCATTCATGTCAAAAAGTCTATATCTCTTATTAGTGATTCTACCAAGCCAATCCCTATGAAAATATTAATTCTCAGTCTTTAATTATTAGGTACTTTGCCTTTTTCTGAGAAGTCTTCTCATAGTGAAAGTGTTCTTTTTCAGGGAGTAGAGTGTGGCTTTGTTATGCTTCCTCTCCATTGTTTAAATTTGTCATCAGAGTCAATCTCAGGGCCAGTGACTGTCGCAACAGTGACTTTATACTCACTGAGTGCATTCATTTATTACTATGCAATGGCTGTATTGGAGATAAGGTTGTGGTTAAACCTCTTGTAACTGACACGCCTTATATGGATCAAAAAGTTGATTCTGTTGAGATTTCAGTCCCTAATTTATACTTGCTTACACAGGTACTAGGCAATAAGAGCTCTTGAGAGTGATATTGATCATGATATTATTCATTTAGCTGACACACGTTTTGGTCAATTTTTGATGAGGTCATCTTTGCTCCTGGATTTCACCAATCAAAAGGCATTGATCAAAGTGTTCCTCTTTTTACTACTCATTCTCTCAATTCTAGCCAGTGTGACAAAGGACAATTACTCATTGTCGAACAGGAACAAGATCCTGAAATCTCCTGTTTGTTTCACAGGGCTATTAGCGAAACTGAAACCACACAAGTACCTGTCTATTATTTGGTCACCCGCTGGTGACATGTGGTCCGTAAGTTGTGCAACTGTTGTTCCTAAGTCATATCGACGGTGATTTGATAGTCTAGCACATGAAACTACCTTGGCTGATCATTTCTGGGACAATAAGACTTATCACAAGATATTAAATCATTTTATTAGAAGAAAATTAAAGGTAGTTTTTCTAAATACTTCGATCATGTCAAATTTGTCAAATGGTAGGAAAACCCACTCAGTAGATACATCTGCAACCTACTCCTGTATTTGATGAATCATTTAGTTGAATAATTGTTGACTGTGACCAAAGAGAATGTCTGGCAACCAATAGTTGTTAACTATAATGTGCGTATCCGCAAGATATCCCGAGGCAATTTCTTTAAATAACATAAAAAATAAATTCATCCTAACAGTTTTGATAAAGTTTATTATACTCTTTTTGGCTTTCCCAAATCTATTCATTGTGATTATGACTCAAAGTCTATATCTGGAATTTTACAGCAAGTTATGAATGAATTAGTCATCCAACAGTTAAATCTTCTGCCTATCACCCTGACAGTCAAGGGACTTTGGAAAGATTTCATCAAACGTTGAAAAATATGATTGCTTTGATACTGGCAAAGACTGGCTGTTGTTAGCTGCTGGGGAATGTGGTCAATAAACATTAGGTTTTAGTCCTTCTGAACTAGGTTTTGAATACATTTTTCATTGAGTATTGAACGTATTAATAGAGAATTAACCGAATATTCAGAGATTAATCTACTTGATTATGTCTCTGATCTTAGAGGCTTTTGAAATAGCAAGACCTAATCTTCACTCTACGCAGGCACATCTGAAATTAAGGTAAGAGAGAATTACCATTGAATGACTTTGACAGTCCGATGATCGAGTTCTGGCTATCCTACACATAAGTCAAAATACTCTTTAGACTAAGTATTATGGTCTTTATACAACTGAAAAGAAAGTAAGTAACTGAAATTATATTGTTACTTTTCTATGGCCACAAACTAGATAGCAGAAAGAAGCAAGACAAACACGTTTAATGAAACTTATAAACAATTTAATTATCAAACTTATAAATGAAAATGTGAGAGGAACTTAAAGCATTATGATATGAATCCAAAATTATCCTGATAACGTTCTAAGGAAGTCAAAAAGAATGAAAAGTTCCTCATAAATTTCAAGATTGGAAATATACTGACTAGCCCGCCAAGAATAATGACATTGTCAAAATGGTGTCGTCCAGAACTCTTTTAACTAATTCGCAATAGTTCCAGATCGAATAAAATCGAAGCATAATACAAAGCACGTCTGAGGACTTACAACATTAAGAAAAGAAATGAGGATGACTCCAAAATGGTAATGAATCTGATTATTCAGTTCTCTCCTTATAATTCAGTTCTCTCCTTATATGCACCTTCTATTACGAATATATTTCACCATATACCCTACGTGACAGATCTTACTACTCAATTTATTCCTAATTTGCCAATTCATGGGAGGTAGTCCAACCAAAGGGAAGATACTGAAATGTTCTAGAATCGTCCCAATCCCTTCAACCAATAAGAAATTAACCCAAAGTCGTCATCAAATCTCATTATTAAGATTAATATTAGTAATTGTCAACACATAGGTAAACATCTATTTATAAATCCTGCGTAATTATACGCTCTTAATATTCCTAAAAGAGATCCTAGTCACGTAGAGAAAATCAGCTAAAGATAATCTGTACAAATTGCTCACATTAGATAAAATCATGTACCAGGAGTTACAAGAAATATAGATATACTCAACAATATCATTAATACTCTTTGGAAGACGAAACAGAAGTGGAATTTCTAAATATAAAGCGATGCAATTTGGTAAGAATTCTCCGACAACATTCCAGTGTTTAATGAACATCTGATCAAGATAACTGTGACGTGTACAACAATGACATCCTCATATGCAACGATACCTAAAAGAACCCTCTTGGAAACCATTCGTATTCTTTTTGATCGATTTTATGTAGCAAGGTTTACATTTAATTTAGGTACAGGTGAGTTATGCCGTGGCTGTGTCATATTTTTAGAAATTATTGTGCGACACGGTCAAGTTAAACCTGTAGACTTTACGGTCAAGGTTACCTCTACATTCCCCGTGTATGTTAGTAAAACAACAACTGATGCCAATTTTATGGGGTCATATAATCGGAACATTTGTTCAAATCTCCCCATAATTACCAATTTTCTGACAAATTTGTTGAGTAAGAAATGCAAGTTTTGTTGGTCTGAAATATGTCATGAATCTTTTGACATATTATACGCCATAGTTAAAGTGTACTAATTAGTTCAAATCCAATTTTTAGTCAATCATTTAAAATGTCTGTCGATGCAAATGAAGATAGGTTTGGTGGGGTATTGATTCAAAAAGATACAATTGATTTCGATTATCCAATGTGTTATGTTTCTAAAACAAGCATCAGATCAATTATTACTCAATTGAGAAGGAATATTTGCCTTTGATATTAGCTTAGCAACACCTTGAAGTATACATTAGTTCAGCTCCTTCTCCATTATTGCATTTAATTATCGCAACCCACTTACTTTAATTAGCAAAATGATAAACAAAAATCAGAGATTGTTGAGATTTTGTTTCATGATGCAGGAATACAACATTGACTTTAGGCCCATAAATGGACAAGATGATCTGCTGGAAGATACCCGTTCACGTGCATAAAAGCACTATACTACTTTATATATATATATATATATATATATATATATATATATATATATATA
>JAECUM010028950.1:36410-105710 GCA_016617855.1 Megalonaias nervosa | reverse complement strand
AGGAGAAGTCACTTCTCCCTAAAATTCAAGTCTAGCCTTACCCCTGTATGTACATGTATCTCAGCTGGATAATCCAGTCATATTCTTTATCCATTTGCAAAATTAATGTCTGAAGGTGAATGCATTAGACTGGAAGTTATAGTATAGGTATTGTTTCGTAATTGGAATAATTCTGTATCCTCTAGCAGCAAACACTGAGGACTGGAAAATGACAACTGAATTATATGAATTAATTATTTTCTTGCACATTTTGGTGCAAAATGAAGGCAGTTAAATGAAATACAGTGAAACCTGTTATGAGAGACCGCCTCTTCTGCCAACAAAAAGCGGTCTCTCAAGACAGGTGGTCTCTCATACCAGGTTTGTAGAAAAAGACCAGTTTCCAAGGTCCAGTTTCAGAACAATTTCAAGAAAATTAACCACAGTCACTGTACATATATTCTATTACTAGTTCTTGCTAAAATATTGTATGCATTCATCGAAACCAAATTATATGGCAGTAAAGATATACTTCTATCATTAAACATGAAATCACATTTACATTTGAAGATCACATATTTTAGCATATGAAATCGTTTCTGAATTACTCGTTTTCCTTTATATACAACCTAAATTTGTTTTACCAATGTTTAAACCGCTTTTTTGCGAATGGTCTGCTCTTTTTCACTTCTTTTAGTTAAATAATTATTTTCTCCAGCCTTAAAATTTGTCTCTTTTTAGTTGGAGGTTCTTCTATTGTTATTAAGGTTCTAGGTGTTAAAATTATTAGTTGTAATATCGAACATAAATACGGTTTTGACTGGGCTGTGGGAAAATATGACAAGTCTATACATGTGCATTGCATATCTAACAGTTAATGAAATAAAAAGAAACAATTATCTCATCCAGAAACAGAACCATTTACTCAGAGACAAAAGTCAATGGCTTCATTCAAAGATGACATACAGGGATTAACTCTATAAGCAAAGTGTGTAACCCAGTCACACCAACTTGAATAGATGACAGCTTTGTGATTGGGATGTAATCACTTAACATCGAGGGGAAAAACAACAAACATCACAAGTCTTGAACACTATCAATCGAATCCCGCAAACAATTTCTTTCTTGCTGGTTTAATAGACAATGACCTTATCCACCACCGGCAATACGGATTAACTCTAAAGACAAACAATATACACGACCACTACGTCAACTTTGGCACTACAACGGCAATTCGTGATATGTACATTAGCCTGGTTTACGGACTGTAGCATTTATCACTGGTAGCAACAATCCTTTTTTTAAATATTCATTTTATGTTTGTTTTTTATCAGAACAATTGTTACTAATCAAGTGGTTGTTATAACAATTGATTACATATAGGTCAGTGGTGTCTGTCTGTTCTTGAGATACGGTCATTCATATGGATGCCGGGTCCTAGGATAATGCCAGGAAGCAGGCTAAGTGCAGGAATAATTAGTCTGGTTACCTGCTTTGTATGCTCCCTGCATTGTTCACCCCTACACGAATAGCGGAGAACAACACAGGGAGCATACAAAGCAGGGACTCAGACTAGGAAATAATCAACATATACCTTAGTCTGGTTTACGACAGAAACTATAAAATACTATAAGCATAGCTAAAATATTCAGACATCTGTTGTCAGCCTATTTTTTTTTTCTTATTTAGAATGGTATGAGTGGTCGTTCTTACATGGATTAAATAAAGGTCGGTTGAGTTTATCCTCGTTTTTGTGATGCGGTCGTTCATAGCAATGTCGAAATGCATATTTTGCCGAGACATTACGGTCGCTGGTCGCATTCAGCAGGTGGTCACTCATAACATAGCATTTATATAATAAAATCGATCCATGCATTGCAATTGTGGTCGGAAATGACAGGTGGTCACTCGTAGCAGAGGTTGCTCATAACAGTTTTTACTGTATTTTAAATGTGTGATGGAACATTTATAAGTAAATTGTTTATACTGAAGTGGTTTGTCTTCCATTTTGAATTTTCAATATTGATCTGGATGTGTCTACCTCAGTGACTCATTAGTACCAACCATATTGGACGTTTGCGATAGGCCATCTAGTTCAGACAGTGTGATGCACCTTTTTGGTATGGAGCACTCAAGAATTATTTGAGTTAATTAAATATCCAAATTCTGTGCTTTGTGACATCTTCCTATTTTGTTTCTGGTTTTGGTATTTGTAAGCATCTGGTTTTGTTTCTTAATGTTGATTGAATTTTTGTTGACATTTTGAAGGGGTCAGAACAGCCAAAAGGCCCACATCAAGAATATAAGACAGCTTCAAAATTGATGCAATCAAAACTCACCAGGCTTCTAAAATGCATACAAAGTGCATTTCTTGTTTAAAAGCTGCATCTAGTTAAGCAGCTCAGTGTTTATTCAAGTTAAAGCAAGCAGAATATGATAGACTGGTTATTAAATTTAAAAATACAGTTTTAGCGACATAAAAGGCATGAACAGAGTGTACTTTTCCAAAAAAAATTCTAATTAAAACTTTACAAGGACCCTCTCTTTCTCCTGATGACAGAAATATCAACGTTCCTGATCTTATTTGATTAAATACCATGAATAGACTTTATAATAATACTTCTGAGTGGTCCAAGCCAAAATTAGGCCACAGTCTTAATGTAAATGGGCTGTAGTTGCATACTGGGATTATGTAAATGTCGTGCAGAATTCAAGTTTTTAGCCATGAACTGAAAATTTAATTCTTCAGATTATATTTTTCCAAAATGATGGGCATTGGTCCCATTGTCGGTCAGACTTGACGTCCTGAGTAATTCAAAGTTTTTATACCTTTGTGTGGATTTATGTATAGATGTTAACAGAAAAATAACATTGAATATTGATCTGCATTATGGTCTTTCTTTCTTGTAGATTATGGGCAACTCAAGTTCCTCACCTAGCACCCCTCAGCTAGCACCGGTCAGCCAACATCTAGATATCAATTCTAATGTCACTAAAATCCCTAGCGAGTGCCCTATGCATCAGGCCCAGAGCACAAGCCCAGCAGCCTGTAGCAAATGTCCAGTTGATCACAAGCAAATGGCCACAGATGGCAATTGTCCAGTCCAGCATAGCCAACCATCACAACAACAGCACCATGTATACAGCAGTGAATGTCCAATGAGACAGGGACAAGTTCAGCCCACAGATATTAACCCAGATAATATGGTATTTGTATATCATCATCGTTAGCAGATCGAAAAAAAACAGCTGTTGGCATCAGCAGTTTTTGTTTGGCTTTTTAACTTTTACTTGTAAAACCCAATTGATCACAAGAGAAGGTACATCATAGAAATGATGCAGGTGTTCAGTGCAACCATTGGGATTTTGTTTTCTTCTTTTAAATGAATCATTAGTTGTAATATTACATCAGATATTTTGACCACTGTTTGATGCGAATTTATATGATCCCACTGCAATAATGAAAGAGTGCACATTGTTGTCCAGGTGTCTCCACATTCACTTGTCATTTTAGTGCAGTAGCAAAGACACTAGTAGACTTACTGCTATGAAATTCAAACACTCTTAAACATGGTCATAAGTAGACAATCTAATCAGCTTTTAAGGGCCATTACAGCAGTTTTCAGTTTATATGTGTTTGTTAACTTGATGCACTTTTGGAAAAAAAACCTTGATATCATGATTTACTTGAGGTAAACAAATGAAATATTGTTGGTATATTTGTATTCATATATAGATGAAATTTTCATATTTTCAGGCCTTTGTGGTTATTTTTATACACCCAGCATTAAGCAGATTGGTTTATGTCCATCTGCATGCATACCAGTTACCAATTTAATTTCTGCACAGTAATGCCAGTTATCCATCATTTACAGCTGCCAGATTTTGATGATGGTTTGCATATGGTTTGTGGAAGAATCCTGTTGATCCTGAAGTCAAAATTCAAGGTCACTTACTAAAAGAAGAGTGGTTCCTGCACAAAAATATCAGATTTCTGTCATGTTCCTCCACCAAAGGTTGTGAGTGAATTACATGTTAGATAAGAAGTTTATTCATTTTGTGAGTCAAAGGTCATGGTCGTTGTGGCAAAAAGAAAAATGGCTTTTGCAGAATAACTTTTATTTATGGTAAGTTCTTTGACTGAACTTTTTTAATGACTTGCACTGAAGATAACAAAAAAATATAGAGAGTCCTGGTAAGCCTAATAAGAAAATAAATGGTTTTTGCACAGTAAGTTTAATTCAAGACCATATACATTGACCAGAGGTAGAGGTCATTGAGACCTTAGTAACTACTCTCCAGAGTCAACCAAACCAAAGCAGTGACTACACAGAGGCATGTGGCAGGTGTATGATATGCCATTCATGGTAGTCTTGTTTTGGGTTTTTTTTGGTTTTTTATTTTGTTTGTTTGGGGGTTTTTTTTGCTCTACTGGTTATAGACCAGAAGAGCTTATGGGATGGCCTATTGTCCATTGTTGGTCTCTCTAAAAAACACAAGTTTGTTATTGCTACTCCTCCTTAAACCACATGGAAAAATACCATGCAACTTTACACACACATTCATGCCAAGGTCTTGTTGGTCCTAAATTAAAATGGTGCCACTTGGACTTCCAGTATGGCAGTCACAGTGGCAGTTTTGAAAATTTTGTTATTGCTTTTTCTCATGAGCATATTAAGTGCTTAAAGAAATATTTTTTACACATAGACCTTGGACTGGTGATTTAAAAAAATAACAAGCCCTGACACAAATTCCACAAGCTCTGACTCAAATTTCCATATGCTAAAACTGCCCTATTATTTTTTTCTTTTACTATTTGTGCACTTGCAATACTTCATCTATGAAAAGATTTTAAAAAATCGATCATATTACAGGTGTCAAGCTAGGCTTGAATTTTAGGGAGAAGTGAAATCCTTTTGGACAGAACTGGCAGAAGTGAGAGCTGAACAGGGAGAAGTGGGAGCAAAGCAAGAAATTCAATATATGTGTGTGTCTCTTATTTGATTATTCCCTCTATTTCCCAGTTTGCATATTTGTATTTAACATTTTGGTTTTATGCATACACATTTGATATGTGTATAAAATTTGTCATATTCATAGTGTATTTTGGCAATATGACTTTACAAGAGAACAATTAAAGCTATATATTTTAATGACTTTTAACTGAGTAACTAAATTACAGTATTTTATTTGCAAGTTAGTAAAAATGTTTAATCAGCTAACTGTAATCAAGAATGTTTTTTTACTTTAAGTTTACTATGAAATGGCACTTGAAAAGATTTCTAAACTTGTTTAAAACAATGTCTGTACCGTATATATCCACAACGGAGCATCGTCCAGTGTGTTTCTGAACTACATAATTGCATTTTAAAGCAAAAGCTTTAATAACATAATATTTAGACTTTCCTTTCTCTGAATTGTATATTTTCCTGAATATATTTGCCCAGTGGTTCACAAAAAGTCTAATAAAGAGGTACCTCCCAGACACAGTGACGGCTGCTATATTTCACAATGATATGGTTTCAAACAAATTTTATGAAGAAAATAATGTACAAGAAGCAGTTAAATTGTTCAGATTACCGATTTTCATCTTAAAACACAAATTGCTATTTACATACTATTGTTTAGGTTTTGAAACACAAGTTTGTACATTTTTATCATCAAAGGACAACTTGTGGAAATTGGGCAGTGATAGTTGCTAACTTACTCTCGTAAAGGTTAATAGTCAGTCAGCTATCAAAACACATGCCTGTGAATGTGCAGGAGTTTGTTTGTTGGTGCAGTTGATATCAACAACAGCTATTTGATGGTTTGATGTATGCCTACATTTCACCTTGAGCTACAACACTTCACATAAAGCAATGTTTTCCTCCAGGTCCTGAGGTCAGCCATTGTCTAATTGCTCTCTCAGTGTCCTCCTTATTCATTGGATCAGTATTGTTTATATTTATTAGCATCTGAAGCTTTATACATTTTCTCTTTATGCTTTTAATGTTGCTCATAGGTGTCACTTAATATGTTTAACCTTGTTGCATTAATTAGTGTGAACAAGGAACAATTATTATTCATTAAACTTTAACTTTAAACATTTTGAACAGTGGAATAGCAATTAAACAAGACCATAAAAAATTCACAATACTTAAGTGTTTCTGCTGAAATCATATTTTTTAGGCAGTCTTTCCTTTTTATTCACTTCTACCAAAGGACAGCTGATATTTAATCTGATACTCAAAAACCACCATGGACCACATTTTATCCCCTTTTTTTTTCTTATGATACTTAAAAAATCCCACATTTGAATTAAAATCTCCAGATTACAACATGAAAGTAATCAATTGACAGCTTGGTGTTTATGCTTGCTAGCCTTAATCCCATTACATGGCCACACATTATTGCACCAGTTGCAGGGGCTGCTGGAACGGGTCCGGTAATGACTAAACTGGTACTGGCTGGTTTCTGTAATGCACATAAATATCCAGAATGGTATTTTGTCCTACCTCCAGTCAAATCACATGTATGTTAAAACCTTGTGATCACTATAGGTAACCCAGGCAATCTGTTCCCCATTCATAGGTCACATGCTTCACTTTGTGCACAAAGTTTACAGCTTTTGATAAAGGTACAAGTAAACAATCTTCATAATGGTTAGAGGAATTCAAGGTGATAAATACTTCTAATTTACTAGACTTTCAACATCTTGAAAATTAATTTCCATATTTCATCATCATCGCGATCAAAGTTTCCTCAGGTAAATTAGATTTATTTTTTACAAGCCATACAGGAGCCTCACTTGGAATACAGGGGGGGCCTGATCTGAAAATTAGAGGTCCCTGGTCATCAAGCTCTCAGACTTTTTTAGAACTCATATGGTAATATAAACATGGAGTTACCACTAAAGGACTTCTCTTGAGTCCTAAATGAAAATTATACAAATCTTACATCCAGTAAATCAGTTTAAGTGACAGTGTAAAACCTCCACTATTACAACCCCTGTGGGCTCATGAATGCAGAATGAGATGACTCATGGAGGCAGAAGCTCTAGTGGCACAGTGGGTTCTTGCAGCACTCATGACCTTGAGGATGCTGGTTCAAATAGTACAATCAGATTAGCTGTTGGCAGCTTCTGTACTGTACCCTGTACTGTAAAGTAAGGCACTTTGCAACAGTTACGTTGGCACTAAATAACCAACTAGATTTGCTGTGCCATACAAAACTGACCATCATGAAATTCACTTTTACACTGCATTCAACACTCAAGAACTATTAACTCATCATGCCATAGGACCTACTGAGCTCATGGCATGGCCCTGCATCAGGAGTGTCATCTTGACTTTGGCATGTATGACACATTCTGTATTCAGCTTTTCAAAAGGATTTGTCAGTCAAGTCAGTATTTACAGGGCTTATTTGGGCATGAAGGCCCTTACAGTTTGTGCAAATGATGCCCATCCATCATCAGATATGGATTCTGTTGCTATAATTTTATTTATTTTTGTAAATAGATTCTTCCCAAAAATCACCAAACAGAATTGAACTAAATTTAACAAACAGAATTCTGGCATCAAGTTCTTTGAAATTTTATACCAAATGTGCTGATATGTCATCAGATGTGGTTCCTGTTAGTAAAATAAAATGAACATTTGAGTGATTTCTCAAAAGTCGCTCAACAGATCTCACCAAGAGGTTTTCATGAGCATGCCTGTATCCTGACCACTGAGCAGCCTCAATACGTCCTTTATGTGGTAACCATTGCTCTGATCAGATGCAAGCAAAAACATTATCATTTGTGACGTGATACTGCTTACCATATATCATACACCAAGCTTTAAAATAGAGAAAAGAGTACCAAAAACAGACAGCAACAGCAGCTTCAGTGGTAGCCATTACATTAATATGAAAGAAATACATGTAATCACTACTTTCAAAGTTCATTAAAACAAGGGGAAAAATCCTTTCACAACAGTAATACAAAATCTTTGAAAGCAATCTATTTATGAAGTAGAAAATGTTTCCTTTTTCTGCAGAAGATTGCCTGAAGGGAATAAATCTTGCTGAAATAAAGTTTTATGGAATTCCATGTAAAAAGTACTGTGGTGGAAGAACCATAGTAGTCTGGCTTGGTCTTTGAGAATTTGATAATTATTGGGCCTGAGATTGCTTACTCTCTTGGGCAGAAAGCACCATAGCATCAAGGTCTAATAAATACAGATGATGTTTCCAAACAACGCAGTGTGTGCAAGTTTTCAGAACTTGGCATTTAATCAGACCATTCCAAGATAGTCAGATAAAAGAAACATCACATTTATGAGTGGGGTGAATTAATTATGAAAACACTAAACGAAGGGTATAAACTCCTGACAAGTGAATGGGTTTTTTTTGTTTATATTATGAAATAAGGAACTTTTTTGTATGTCTAAGTGGTTTGTTTTATTGCTTTTTTACTCATTACATCTGCCCTGCTATTGTGCCTCGAGGACCCTCTACTTTCCCTCTCTGACCTTTGAGAAATATACAGGCTGCCATCTGAAAAACATAATGATATCCTAGAATAAACCTTGTTTCGATAGTTTCCTAGCTATAACCCAGGGACTAAACCCCATGGCATGGTTAGGGAAGGGTAAGGATGGATTGTGGGACAATGTCAGTTGGGTGTATAAATCTGTCTTTCATGTCCATTAAGTGTATACATGGTCGTAGGGTTGAGATCTCAATAGTTTACATGTTGTGACCCAAGGGTAAAGTCACTGGTGTATTAACACCTAGGGTCCAAGTCTACCCAGTTTCATGTGTCTAGCTTTAATGTTGTAGCAGTAATACAAGGATATGTACAACCCTATATACCTCTGGTCAACTGGACTGTATAAAACTATCCCCACATTTCTTTGAAAATGTGGAGATTTTTATATAAAAAAACCCCACTTTATTCTGCTTCTTGCTTTCCAGATGCCCCCGCCCAACCAGAGACCAGCTCCTGACCAGCCATTTCCCCTCCCAACAAACAGGGTAGTGTCCAATATCCCTAAAGCTGGGACAGATGAAAACTGGGTGTACCCATCAGAACAGATGTTCTGGAATGCTATGCTTAGGAAAGGTAAGGACCTTGTACAGAATAGGGCTTTGCAACACCAGCTTAGTCTCAATATGATGCATGTCATAATACTTGGGTGTCAGTACAGTATGTATGTATCATGCACTTAGCAGTTATTGCATACAAGTGTGACAGCACAACTTGTATCACAGTAAAGACTCTGTCCATTTGTCTTTGCATGTAAGGTCTGTGTTACTGGCAAAGTTACTAGTATTACCTGAATATATTGTGACCATTTTGTAAATTTGCATATGGGTTTGTTACTAACTCTACTGTGCCTTTTTAATTATTTGGGATCTGAAACCCAAAAGACACCCAGATTGTGGCATTATACAGTAGTACAGTTTACATTTAAGATTTTTATTTTGGTCTTAGCAAAGCATAATTTTTCATATTGATATTAAATCTAGAAGTTATTTGTAATACCAGAATTTTTAACACAAAATATAGAATTGTTCATCATATCCATTTATCATTTAAGATAACCATAGCCAAGTAAAATTCACACAATTGTCTTGAGCTTGTGAACACTCTTGAGGCCATTTTCTGATCAGATTAGGTATTTGAGTTTTTATCATGAAGACCTCAATCAAATTATATATTTCGATATTATGTCATCAATATCCCAGATCAGTTCGAGCACGGTATCAGCACATATTAATCAGGTGATCATGCATATAATCGGCAGAGCTTGTAAACACAGAGCCATATTTGTTTTTAATCAGATTTTGATCTGAATTTAAGTTTATATCATCTAGAACTTTGATCAGTTTTGATTATGGACGACATCAACACATATCAATGAGGGGATCTTTCATCTGATTGAGTTTGTGAACACATAAGATTTTGATAGCTATGGTACATAGTTTATATCATCGACATCTGAAACATGTGGGCAACAACTACATATAATGACAAGATCATCTTGCACCTGATTGGTTGAGTTTTTCAACACTCTGGAGGCCATGTTTCGGATCAGCTTTTTATCAGATTGGTTATTCATGACCTCAGATGAGTTTTATTATGAGTGACACAAACACATATTAATGAGATGATCTTGCATCAGATTGGCTGAGCTTGTGAAGATTCTAAGAGGCCTTATTTTAGATCAGGTTTTGATCAGACCTGGATCGTCAGCTTGTGTCATCATGATTTTGGATGTGTTTGAATATGAACAAGATCTATGCATTTTAGTGAGAAAATCGGGCCAATCAGATGGTGAGAATATAACTTGGAACTTTTGGTCACAAGTCTGCTTTAACGACTGATTCATAACAGCTCCTACATGGAGGATATGATTGGCTTACAAGTTATGACAACAGAAGTGAGTCACAGGTGGGTAGGAACAGACCCGGGCATCCATGATGAAAGCACAGATTAACTTCTTTGTAATGTAAATGCATATACTTTAAAGATGGAGCTGTGAACAGTTTTCTTATTGTGAATGATGCCCTAGTCCCCAGAGGGATATTTGAGATCCAAGGGACAACTCTGGTTGTATAAATGACTTGTCCTTTTTATGCTCAGAGAGCAATCCTGTATATCTGGTCAGCATTAACAGACTCTGTACCAACTATGTACTCCAAGCTTTCTTTCCCTATAACAGTTTAAATAAATGCTTGAATTGGCATTCAGAATCTGACAGTGTCAGCTAACCAGGTGAGTATTATCAGGTTCACTTTATCCTTTTGTTTTCTCCTTGATACATTAGCCAGGCCCACTTGATCCTTTTGTTTTCTCCTTGATACATTAGCCAGGCCCACTTGATCCTTTTGTTTTGTTCTTGAGATACATTAGCCAGGCCCACTTGATCCTTTTGTTTTCTCCTTGATACATTAGCCAGGCCCACTTGATCCTTTTGTTTTCTTCTTGAGGTACATTAGCCAATCACAATAACATTAGGGCTATAAGCCTGTTAACATTTTTAATCCAGTCCTACTAAAAGACAAAAATTGTCTTTTTCCATCTCATGTAGACGTAGGACAATAACTCTTGTCCATTACCTCCCCTTGCCTCTGCCAGGTGTTGCTAGTTTATAAACTTTGCTGTGTACTGGTAACAATGTACATTATACCTCCAACAATCTAAACCATCTTTGTATTAAAACTGGAACATTCAACTTTACATTTGGATTTATTGTGTTGGACAATCATTCTTTTACATGTTGTATTCATTATTTTTACATATTTTCTCAAATATGGGTGACTTTTTACACCTTTACAGACTTCGTCTATTTAAGACCGTGTTACACATGCTACCATTGAACTAACTTTGTCATTGGCAAGTTAGCCTGACATTATTTTCACTTAATCCGTTAGTAACAGGATGGTATTATCAAATTAGTAACATCCTGAACTTATGCATAGTTTTCTCTTCTTGTGAAGTTTCAGTAGAAAAGTCAGCTAAATGCATGAAATGGAAAATGTTCAAAGCAAGGAAAACAACCATGATACTTGTTGTTGTTGTTGTGGGGCTTAATGCCATTTTTCAGCACACGATAAGCTATACATGGCAGCCAGTATTAAACCATGATTCTTGTATTATATGTATCAAGTGTACATCATCTGTGCCATGCAGCATGTATAATACATGGACAGAGGAGGTCTGGGCTACAGTAGTCCAGAAGGGAGTGAAAGATGGAATAAGTCAAGGAAAATAATGCTGACATCCTCAGTATACATCCAAAGTCAACTTCCATTGCAAGTTTTGTAGGGGACGCAGGGGGTTCGTCACTTGCAGCCATCCGCAACAGTGGAAGCGAATAATGTTCAGATGATACAACCATCAGCCTTTGAACAGATGTGTAGTCTGTTTCAGGAAATGATGACACAGTTTATGACATCAGGTCAGATATTGCCTTTATTTTCCTCATTCGCTTCCACACCTTTTTCCAACTCACTGGGGGAGTGTACCCCATCCCCCAATTTCAGGCTGCCCAGTGGATGTAAGTACACCCCTCCACCCCCCACATGTCCAAGCATGTGCTTTGGACCTTTGCTGCCCAGTGGACATAAGTACACCCCTCCACCCCCACATGTCCAAGCGTGTCCTTTGGACCTTTAAGTTTGGGTTCATGGGGTTTGTACCAGATTCATTAGATCCATTTCACAATAGAGCCTTGCCATCACCAGCTGTCCAACCATCCAAGCATGAAGACTTTTTTTAGATGGTTGGGTCAACAAGGGTTTATGGGGATCTAATGATAGATCCATCCATTTAGCTGCTACTGTGTAGGCACAATAAGCAGACTAGGGACAAGAAATCTATTTAGTCAAATGTGCAATATAGACCCCAGCCCAGTTCCAGGAGACAACAGTCTAACCAGGCTATTAGGCAACCATACTGAGGCAGCAAGAAACCAAGTTTCTCTCCCTTCATGCCTTCTAACCCTAGACATTGACCTACCATCCCCATTGCTCACAGAAAGTCTACCTGTGGGCAGCCCCATCCTGCAATTTCAGACTCACTGGATCACCCTGTTCCCTCAGAATAATTGGGTGATCCAGGCAATTTCAGAGGGGCTTTGGATTCAATTGAACCAATCCCCTCTGCCTTCTTCCTCTCCCCTCTTCTCTGATATACCCACAGATTGGGAGAAAAATGACATTCTTAAACAGGAGATATGGTCACTCATCGAAAAACATGCAGTGGAGAATGTGCAAAAACCACAGTTGCTGGGTTCTATTCAGAAGGTGAACAGCAAGTTGAGGCCCATCATCGACCTGATTCTCATCAACCAATACATTTAGCAACATTCAAGATGGAGCTCAACCTATCTCTCCATCAAACGGGATGAGTATACCATCAGTCTCAATCTGACCAAAACATATCTTCATGTCCCTATCCACCCCATGTCATGGAAATTTATGTTTTGCTTACCGCAACACAGTTTATCAGTTAAAAATCCCACCCTTTGGCCTCAACATCAGCCCTTGGTTTTTTGCTAAGGTTATGGATTTGCATCGTCACCCTGTTCCAGTCAACTTCATCTACAATGACGGCAGTGTACCTGGACAGCATCCTCCAGAAACATGGTAAGTTCTATTCTGCTGGCAGAAATGATCTTCTCTCACTTCCAGATCATATAGGCTTTCTAGTTATCTAGGAATGGTCCAACCTCCGTCCATCCCAGCTTTTTGTCCATCTAGGTAATGAGTTTATCGCCAGCTTGGATATGGTATGGCTTCCTTGTGTTTACATAATCAGGATCGTCAAACTTGAGTCCATTTCCAACAGGACTTGGATTTGAGCAAGAGAGTTCTTGCAGCTCCTTGGATTATTCAGTGGTGGACTTGATCTTAATTGGCCATCTTTTTATGCACCCCTTACAAATGATGTTGCTAGTACAATGGCACCCTTTTTCAAGTTGACTCGATCATAGTCATGATCGTGCCCAAGATAGGATCTTTCCTGTCTCAGTGGTGCAACCCAGGTTGGATAACCATGGGGATCCCACTGGAGAAGCCACAAGCAGAAATAACAGTATTTACAGATTCCAGTACGTACTGTTGGGGTGCCCACCTGTTGCTGAACTTCACTACAGTTCGTGGCACATGGGAGTCAGGGGAGCAGCCTCTCCACATCAGCCTTTTAGAAATGAAGGCTGTCATCAACGCATAAGCTGCAGTTCTGTTGTGAAGAACGTGTTAGCTCCAACATGAAAGAAAATATGAATGTTAACCAAACTGAGTATGTTTAAGTTTAGCAAGGATACTTGAAATGATTTTATTATTCAGCAGTTCAAGAAGATAAAGGAGGGAAGAAACACTGTCCACATTCTTTTTAGCCAATAGAGCTTCAATTCCTTTCAAGGAACTCCAATTCTGAATGTTCATTTCTACATGGAAGCTGCATTTATAGTGAATTTAGTTTACATATAAAAAGTTTTCTTTTTTAAAAGAATGGATAATATGTGGCAGTATTGGCCATTACATTTGTGGATTCAATAAGGGTCAATAAGGGACATTTAACTCTAATGAAAAATTAACATCCAGGCAATTTATTGTTATCAGTCTCTTGAAGTACTTCACCATTGTAATTCTTGCCATGTGAGCTGTTGAGTGTGCTGTCTAATAATGAGAATATCTTACAATGAAGTACATGATGCTGTACCCCCTCATTATAATGCTGTCCATGTGAGCATTTGAGTATACTGCCTTATAATGAGACTTTCTTATAATGAAGTTCATGATATAGTACTCCCTCATTGTAATGCTGTCGATTTGAGCCCTTGAGTATACTGCCTTATAGTGAGACTGTCTTATAATGAAATACATGATATAGTACTCCCTCATTGTAATGCTGTCTATTTGAGCCTTTGAGTATACAGGCTTGTAGTGGTACTATCTTGCAGTGATGTACATGATATAGTACTCCCTCATTGTGATGCTGTCCATTTGAACCTTTGAGTATACTGCCTTATATAGTGACTATCTTATAATGAAATACATGATATTGTACTCCCTCATTGTAATGCTGTCCATTTGAGCCTTTTGAGTTTACTGCTGTATAGTAAGACCACCTTATAATGAAGTATATTGTAGATATAATTTTGTTACTGTACCACGTAATGAAATGGGATCCGAGTCCATGTTACCCTTATAATACAGATGGTGTTATTATGAAGTATTTTGAAGGGCCTTATAATGAGGGAGTGCTGTCATGCTTATCTGCTTATACAATACTTTTACAGGATGGCGCTGGAGGCAGGATGATCCTAAACCAGAAGACCTGGCTAATATTATCAAAATACACAATGCTAACAATGATATGGCATGGGAAGAGGTGCTTAAATGGGAAGCACTGCATGCCAAGTAAGAGTAAATAGTTTAAATACAGATATAAACTTCATTCTCTTTTTTTATAGAGTATGATATTTGGACACTTTAAATTTGCTTTAATGCCATGTTTTTTTGTCTTAAGACATTGTTTGAATTTATTTTCCTGGTATGTAATATAATAGAATATGACTTTTTCCATCTGTCTGTCTATGAAACTTTCGATAAATATTGCACTAGTGGTCCAGATGTGCCTTTTGCTATTCAGGATTCTTTAGTTTCATTGTTTTTTTTCTGATGTCAATTTTTATGATGAACCATCCATTCATTGTCTGCTCTTTTGTTTCAGGTGCTTAACTCTCAAAACATTTGTTCAAAATATATTCGTGAAACTTGGTACATGTCGGACTAGTGGTCCAGCTGTAACTTTCACTATTCACAGTTCTTCACTTTAAATATTTTTGTTTATTTTTTTTATTTTTCTTTCAGTCCATCCATTATCTGCACTTTTTTTTCTGAATTATTACTTACTTTCAAAACCATTCAGTGTATCTGTAGGCAACTTGATACACATATTAGACTTGTGTTCCAGAAGTGCATTTTGGTAGTCACAGCTATTGTGAATACTTGTGTCCAGTATGGCTGCAACAGTGGCTAATTTTTGGAAAATCTTATTGCCTCCAGAATATTGGAGATGGTTACAACACTCAAGATTTAAAAAGAAAAAGTGGGTCTTCTCTTGAATTCCTGGAAATTCTATTCAGACAGTAGAGCATCCATTCCATCAAGGGACTCTTGTGTCAGGTGTTTAGCAAGTTATTTTCATATTATGGAGAATGAAAGTAAATAATTGGAATATTTGTAAATATTGCCTAATTCATCATTTAATTGACCGAAAGATAATAGTAACCAGTTGTATAATATTGAACCTCTTGACCTTATGGAAGAATAATTATGTTAAATTGTCCTATTCCAGTTCTTCATTGGAATATTTTTCTAATGCTTTGGATGTTACTTTATTTGGACACTCTGGTAACCAGTGAAAGTAGTTATTGTTCATTTTAATGATGTAGCAAATTTATTATCAACTTCACAGTCTGATAAAAAAAAAACTGACTTGATGCCTTTGTAGATAAAAATTAGGTTGAATTGGACATTAAATTTACATTGTGACATTGAATTTTGATATAGTCGATATCACAAAGTAAATTTAATGCCCAGACTATATTATAGTGTAGTTTGATGAAATATTTTGTTTACATAATGATTCAGTAATAATTATTATCTCTGAGTGAATGGCAGAGGATTGTAGTTAATGTCAGATAAACATCCCCTTCTTGCTGCTAACTTTGTGATAATTTCCATAGTGGCTTCAAGTCTGATTCGGTGCATTTGTGCTCAGTAGTATTTGCTGTAAGTGTATTCTTGTTGTTAATTTAGTTATTTTGGATCTCATGCTCCCACCACTTACTCACATAACACTTTGCAGAAGAATGTGAGTCTCAAGCTGAGTTGCACACATTTCAGAGATGGTTACGGATTTCCCAAAAGGAATCAAATGGAAACCCATTTATAGCTGTATGTTAGTATCTGTCATGCTGAATCAGCAACAATCTGGAAATGACCCATTAATATTTTTACTAAATCCATCATGTTGACTCACTTTTCTTGGACTTTGCATTGCTAAAGTGAAAGTACCCAATATACTCATATGTCAAACCCAACTGCAAACAATGTAATGTGCCATTAGATCAGGTCTGTGTTTGTTTGTGCTACTGGTTACTCCTAACAAACTGTTTTGACCTAGATATGCTGGCACCATGTGTAGTTTGCAGTTGGACTTGACTATGTAGTTTGCAGTTGGACTTGACTATAAAGAGCATATATATTGTGCTCAGCCCATCAGTAAAATCTTTTGATGATTTTTTTTTTGTGTGTAGTTGATTTATTCCAGGCATTTTGTTTTTGTTCAATTTAGTTTTGTTTATTTTCACTTAAGCAACTGATAGTAAAATTTTTGATCCATGAATTTACCTTGAATTTTCAGCAAGTTAAGTTTTGTATCAGTGAAAAGAATAAAGAATTGCTGTTAAGCAATCATTGAGAATAATAACTATGTTATATGTTTGATTCAAAAGTTATTTGTATGTTATTGAAGGGTGTGGTGCATAATTTTCAGAGAATGCTGTAATCCAAAGCTGAAAAAATTTGGAGGCAAAGCCAAAGAATTCTCACCAAGGGCTAGAATACGGAATTGGTTGGGGTAAGTATACATTGACTGTATTAAAAGTCAGGCACTATCTTGAATAAGGACATATTTGCTTTCAAACAAGGTCAACTCCAAAGGCATAGTTATAGCTTACAATGGAATATTTTGTTTATCAACAAATATTTACATGACCATTTTGATAATCATTCTTAGTACAATGAAGTAAAGAGTGAAAGATTTATATAATTTAGAAATGCAGTGATCGTTTGAGGACCAGTCTTTAACATGCTGATGTAATCAATTCACCATATTTCAATTTTATAAAACTTTTAAGTTTGTTCAAATGTTTTTCTGTAGATATGAGCTTCCATTTGACCGGCATGACTGGATTGTGGACAGATGTGGTAAGGAGGTGCGATACATCATTGATTATTACGATGGTGGAGCTGTTGATCCCAACACTTACCAGTTCACTCTTCTGGATGTGCGACCTGCATTAGATTCAGGATCAGCAATGTGGGACAGAATGAAGGTAGCATGGTGGCGATGGACGGTGGATAAAAGTGACAAAGCTCCATCAGGGCAGACTCATGTGAATCATGAAAAAAGTGCCACACAGCCAAGTCAGCCAACTTCATCATAACATCTTGTCCATAGGGATACCTTCATTACTAAAAAATACTCTAAAAATTATGTTATTTTGCAGCATTATATAACTTTGTTTTTCTAACATCAGCTTGTACCTAAAATTGTTAAATGTATAGAATACATTGAAGAAACTATCAAAACATTCTGAGGACAACTCTTGCTGCAGTTTTTTAATAACATGTCACTTTCGTGATCATTTATTGTATCTCAGTTTAAATTGGAAAATGAGAGCCACTGAAAGCTGCATTACAAAACCTAGGAGTACAGTATATTGAAAACTGTAGCAGTTTAGTCACCATTTTTCAAAATTGTGAGTTAAACACCAGTAATGGCAGATCCAGGTAGAAGTGTTGTGTCTGTATTTTAAAACTGATTTTACTTTTTAACACAGTACATCTGTGCCTTTCTTGTTCATAATTTAATGTATTTTTATCAGCATTTGCATATATCAAATGCAAGAAATTATTCTATTGCTAAAATATATGCATATTTATTCTCAAAATGACATGTCATAGGGTAGACAGAACCTCAGAACTTGATTTGTCAAATCAGCACTCATGTAGTTATGGTTGTAATCCTTTCATTTTTCAGTAAATGTGTTGATTGTATTCCGAACTAAATTTCAGTACTGCACTGTAACATATAGTGTTCAAAAAATATGTGACCAGTGTTTGAAGATACTGTTTATACTAACTTGTGTGTCCAGTCCAACTGCAAAAAGCATTAACAAAGTTTGCCATTGCATAATTCACTGGCAGATCGAGGCCTGTGTTACTTGTTCTACTGATAATTTTGACAAACTGCATGGACGCAGATCTGCAATATAAAATGACTGTGATGGCAGACCTGGGTCTCTGCAGTTGGACTTGACTTACAAGTGAGTATATGTGCTACTAAATGGGTAGGTACTGTAGGAGTCAATTTCAACCCATAATCAGGTCCAGATGAAACTTACAGATAAATTATGCCCCTCTCTGTTCCTTACATATGTATTTGATTTTTATCCAGGACTGCTTTCAATAAAGGAAATTAACAATTAAATAGCCTATGGTTTTATTCTCCATTGTGGTATATGTATTCATGCAGACCTGCCAACTCTTACAATTTTGCCGTAAGTCTTACAAAAAATTACCCTCAAAATACAGACTTAACGGCATACAAGCAAAAACTACAAAAAAATGATCATTGCCGAAGAATCCGTATAATTGGTTCATCTGTGTTTCATATGGATCCGGGTGTCATATTAGAATTAGTAAAATTAGGTAGGGAACCAGCCTAACTTTACAGCAGCACCCCAGATGCTTTAAACTGCACCTATTTGTTCATGCAAAGCATCTGCATGATCAAACTGTTGATTATAGAATTTTTTAAAAATGGCATCCAGCAAGCAATGCATGTTTAAGACAAAAGGGAAAATAGGCTTCTAAAAAGTGTTAATAATCAACACAGAAGAATAAAAAGGAGTATTCAGATTCTTGTGAATAAAAGCTGGAAAGGACATAATTACGTTTATTGGACATCACGTACCAATTTGAGTATGTCTCGTGGCAGGAGATATGATTGCCGTCATCATGTGAAATGGAAAAAGAATTACGTCAAGTAGAGAGATATCAACAGGTCATTGAGTTGCATAGGGTTTGGAAGTAAAGTTTGTGCAACTGTACTAGTGGTAAATAAAGTCTACGTGTACTTTACAAACTTTTCAGTTGAACATAATGTTTATTGTGGCTGCATCGAACTTTTACTTATGTTTTCCAGCTTTACAATAGTAGTTATTGATATTTTGTTACACCTTACTGAAAACTGGTCAATCTTACGGAGAAAAATCAACTGCCTTACTGAGATGGACTCGTCAGGGTTGGCAGGTCTGTTCATGGATTATAGATATTCTGGCTAAAAGTGTTCCTATCATGCATATTACTGAAAAAGATATATTATAAAGATATTTTATAAGCTGTGTATTTGCACTCAGTGTGCATATAAGTCATTGATAAGACTTTTATCAGACTTGGGTTTTTATGTTGAAACAATGTGTAAATGATTTGTATATTTCTGTTAGGCTTGGTTGATTGTCTCTGACCCTTACTTTTGTTTTCATTTTAAACATTTCGTGCATGTATGTTTAGTGCTGACTTGCAGTCATATTCTTGCCAGAATCACCCCAGAAATTGCAATTTATGTATTTCTTAATTATTGTTTTACACAAAAACATAATGAATACACTTTGTATTAATAATAGCTGAATGTTGATACTGTATATAGAGAACAATTAAAAATGTTCAAAATGTTGGCAGCAAGAACTGTTTTGTTAATGCATCATTAGAGGAAAATGCTTAGTTTATGTTATTAATAATTTTTTTTAATATTCCTTATGATGATGATTGATCCTAAAATTGTATATATTTCCATCAAGTTTATAAGATAGCAGAGCACAGTTTTATTACTTCACCAACCAAGGATATCAGTTTTGATACCTTTATTGTCAAGATTATGATTGAATAGGAACTGGTTTCTTATTATGTATCAAATGAGTCTACAGAATTGATGGATTGAAAAACAAAAATTTCAGTGACAGATTAATACATACGTATTTGTTCCAGTGCACAATGCTCCAGCTGCCTATGATTTTATTAGTATCATTACTGTAGCATAATGAATTAGATCTCCTCATCATGTTGTTTTGTGTTTGTTCAATACATGGTATTTATCCCTTATTAGTATATTCAGCAGTTAATATAAACAGGAAACAGCTTTAGATTTTACTTTTGGGGAAAAATGTGCCATATTACAGTGTGTATTGTATTTATTTCCCCAAGTTTTTAATTTTATGTTAAATGACTTAGAAATTAAGGATGCTTGATAATAAATATCCAGGTATACACCACAGAATTTTCTCTTGTATTCCCGAACCCTTGCACTTCAATTAAACAAGGTCATATGGCATTGAATTTCAAGTTGACATGGTAATATTTTATCTTCTTATAAGAATTTAAACATAGAACTAAACCTTGAAAAGTCATACACCACTTTATATTAATGCTAGAATGAACAGTTAAACAGGAAAATTAGCAAAATTTTAGTGAAAAATGTCCAGATTGTTTTGCATGTGCATTAATATGGAGTTCATGCATAAGAAGAATTTATTTACATTCATGTGTGTGTGTACCCAGCCCAGCGCATGTAAGCACACACAAAGAGTCCAGGGACATCAAGACTTTTTATAAGAGGCTATTTACTCAAAGATAAGGAGAATTTTCTATCATTGGTGTGGTCTGCATTCAAGCTGTTCATTTATAATCTGATCTGAACAAATGGAGCAGCTGTGGTGGACCATCTCACCTGATTTTGATGATCCACAAGCGCATATAAATCAGCTGTGGTGGACCATCTCACCTGATTTTGATGATCCACAAGCACATATACATTTTACTTTATAAGGTTAAAGAAGACAGGTAAATGACATTCAGAATCCAGCAAGATGTGTAAGATGGACTCCAAAAGGCTCGATCCCATCCATTTTTTTTTTTATTCAGCCATTCTTATTGCTTCTCTCTCTCTCTCTCTCTCTCTCTCTCTCTCTCACACACACACACACACACACACACATACACACAAACACACAAGTGGTCACCAGCAAAAGATTTTGTACTAATCAGCTTCAGGACACTGTGTAATGATAAAGAATAATTTCTTTTATTAAAAAATCAGCCAAACAATAAATGTGTTACTTAATTGCGCTGGAAGTTTTTGAGGGTTTTAAAGAAATATGGCAAAAGTTGAGACTTTTGACAAACATAAGCCCATTTACTTAGGAACAAAAGTAAATGTTTATTTCACAGTGTTTCACTATATCATATGTGTAAATGTTACAGTGGACACATTGTCATTATGCAAGGTGTCAAAATTATTTTAGTCGTTCATTGTAGCAAAAGCATCAGCTTAGCTGTAGCTAATACTTACTGTTATAGAGATACAAGGTACCAATGTGTGCTGATAGACTTAAATTTTCCCATTTTGCACATGGTCCACATGTGACAACCAAAACAATATTCAAGTGAAAGGTTGTTCACACATACCTTTTAAAATTAGCTCCATTTTGAACACAAAATGGCTGTTTTTCAGTCAGAGGTGATGTTAGAAGCATATGCCTGTGAAGCCATACAAAATAAAACTTTTTAAAGCAATTGCAATTTAAAAATTTTCAAATGTTCATAAATTTTTTTGCCATGGTATTTTCAGGTCAACTACTTATTGAAAACTTGAGAATTTTGGGGGCAAAAAGAGGTTTTATAGTACCTACCCTTTGGCATAAGGTGCTCTGTGAAGTGTTGGTAATGCATTTCCTAAACTTATATTACCTCATTTATGCAACAAGTTTTATATATCAATTTCTTCAGACGTTAAATCAGGGTCCTAGGTGGCAGAGTGGTCTGAAGTGCTTGCCTTTACAGATAACTCTCATCTTCACTTGTCTCCATGGACTCGAGTCTCATCTCAGCCAACATAGCTGTGTGAGAAGGCATGCCAGTAGCTTCCCGTGGGTTGGTGGATCTTACCAGGTTTTTCCTCCACCAAATATACTGGCTGCCATGTATAGCTTATCATTGTGCTGAAAAATGGCATCAAAACCAAACAGTCTAACATGAACCCACTTCATCTCCTTATGCAAGGCATAGAGAAAGAAATTTGGTCAGAATCAAAATAATTACTTAGGTATCAGTTTTAAAAAAATAATACACATTTTCAGTTGCAGTGTTTTACAATATTGTATGCCCCACACTGTCATCATTGGGGATTGTTTAAAAATATGACATATATACAATGTACCTCTTTTTAGTTAAATATTTCTTAATTATCTGTGTAGACATGACATTAAGTGGCCATTCAGGTGGAAGAAGCTATAGACCCAAGCACAGAGCCCTGGTTTTGCATAAAGTATATAACAGGCATCGGGGATTCAATTACTTTCATAAAATCGTGAATTTCCATCATGGAGTTATCTCTTCCAAGGACAGTTTTAAAATGTCCTCAAATTGGAAGAATTTGTCAGCTCTTTTTTTTTTTCAAGAATGAATAAGGCATTCCATGTGTTACATATTAGAACTAAAATGTGATTTTCCATCCTTTCTGCTATCTTTACCCCTGACAAAAATTATTGCTATTGACTGAAGTATCAGAAGATAATGAAAATTTCAGTCTGAAAACATATTTGGGGAATTTTGTCAAACTGGGACCAGGACATGTAAAACTTGTAAGGCTAAGACTTTACCTGAAGCTTAAACAACCATGAAAATTTTAAGGGAACTTCCTAATTTTAAGATTACATGTAATCACCAAAATCTGAGTACAGTTTCTGATTAGTTGCACTATGATGTAACTGAAGAATACACATTACCATGGGAATTTGATAATACTTCAGGGAATTGGCAATCTGTCATTTTCATGTCTCTCTAGTGCAGTCAGAGTAAGTCTTATAATGTGTATTCGCAGTATTAAATCTTGGTACATTGTGGCTTTTATTGTTGATACCTGGATAAAAATGTGCATACTCTGGACATTTTTATCACAGATAATAGCCTAAGTCAACAGTATTATCAAGACTCAGTACTTAGTACACACAGTCACTTATTGCATAACACAAATATTAAATACATTATAATGCTGTGGAATATGTGGTTGGTTGGTTTTGTTTTTAATGGCACTTTCAGAACATCATTGGGCACATGCAGAGGAACTGAGTCTCAAGGACACTAACACAAGTGGGACTTTGGGTTCAAAATTTTGCATTTTAGCAGTCAGATGATCAGTCCATACAATTTTATGAACTTGAATTTACAGATGTAAGGAAGTGCAACTTCACTACCTGCGTTTGCTGAAAAAATTAAAGACACTTTCAGTAGCCCAGATTAGAATATTTATTTTGTATATGAACATAAAAAGAAATAACAAACTTGGTATCTACTGTTTGCAGAAATAGACATTATTACCTATAGCATGACAATCACTGTATATTTTATCTTCTTTTTTTTAGTTTAGTTTTAAGCAGTGCTCAACATTATGCATGTAAAAATTAAGATATGAACATTTCCCTATTTTCATTTCCTCAGAAACCGTAGTATTTTAAAGGAAAGTAGTGAAGTTGGGGGATATTGGTTATACTTATTTGCACTTGGTGCCAATTGAAGTTAATATTGGAGATATGCCATTCTGATTCACATTGAAAGGTGGTTGAAGTATTAAACTCCCAGGAAAATTGATCTATACAAAGTTTTATATCGACTTCATTCTTTACGCTCACTCTATAGTACCAACATGAAAGATGCAAGCTAATACCAGGGCCCTGCATATAGGTGTTTGTGCTTTTCATCCATCTAGTGCCAGTATTTACTACATTGTTTTTTCATCTACAAAACTGCAGATTTTATTTTTTTCATTCTGCATTTTTTAAAAACTAAAACTTACTTTTGACATGTCCACTAAAACCCATTGGGCCTGTTCAAATTTATAGAATTGTTTTGGAGAACATGTTTTCAAAGTTGTTTGGTGGCTCCTGTTTGGTTGTTACAGCAATCAGGTGGACAATGAACTATTTACATCTTTTCCAACACTAGTGGTGACCATGAATAAAACTTGGTAAGAACAGTGCTTATGACATGTTCTGAGGTGGTTCTTTTTAACTGGTCAGTTACTTAAACAGTAGGGTTTCAGGTAAAGCAAGTCAGGTGAGCAATCGCAGTTCTGCTTGGGACTCTTGTTAATGTATTTCTTATTTATAAAATAGAATCACAACAGAGACAAGTATAATATCAAATGTTTATTTGTATGAGTCACTATAAAATAAACTTAAAATGTCTACTTTTGTGTTCAGCTTAAATAGATATACAAAACAAAAGGCAAGATCACAGATTACTAGTTGCTAAAAATGAGTAATAGTTATTATCACAGATATTATCTTATTATTTGGTTTTAAAATATAAATACATTCATTGGCAGGTATGTGCTGTACTTTCCACTTTTGTTGGATTTTGTATCAAATTTAAATAATGTTACCCCCCAAAAAAATGGTAAATTAATGTAGAGAAGTCGTTTATAATTTTTGACAGAAATAACAGTTAAAGAATGAAAATTTATAATTTACTATTAATTATTAGAAGTCAAAGTTTCCAAAACTTTATTTATTTATGTAGTTAGAAATTCATATTCGATTCTCCATGTAGTGATTTAGATATGTTCACATTTTGTTTCAGTGCATACCATTCCTAAGGTAAAGCTATGGATAGTTACCAGAAATGTACAGGATAGGTGTTTAAAGGAACCAGCTATGAAATAGTTGTCTCTACAGACAGACTAATTGGTATTGCTTTATGTATAAAAAAGACTTTTGCTTTGACCCTTATACACATGAGGCAGTCTTAAAACATTCAGATAGTCTGTGTCTCTGATTAAACTACTATAAACTGCACAGACCCAGATCTGCCATCGTATAATGCACAAGATCTGGGTCTATGCAGTTTTTTAAGAGTAATCAATAGAACAAGCTACATAGACCCAATGTGCTGGTACATTATGTGACAGCAGATCAGGGTCTATGTTGTTTTGCAGTTTGAGTCAACTTAAAAGTGAGTGTATATTGTATATGTGGAATACAAAAAGGTTGTGATTTAACTGTCTTTTTCATACATGCAATGCCTGTTGGAGTTACATTTAATGCAATATATACATGTGTAACGACTATTCATCTACTGCTCTATGCTTTCTTATTAATGTTGTGTGTAAATTATGACTTAGATAAAGAAAATGAGAGGGGGGGACTTTAATATGAATGAGATTTGATTATCAGTCTGGTTCACAAATTGTCAGTTAAAACTTCCTTCCCATTACTTTTATAATCGAGTATATTCATATAGAATATATTCAGGTTTTAGTAGTATCACTGACTTCTCAGGTGATAATGTGCACCATGGAAATAGAGCTTTTGTTTATTCGTCACAGTAATGTTCTGTTTGAGCACTTTTATGGTAAAATTACCATTCTACATGCCTTTTTTTGTTTCAAATTAAATATCATAAGTCTTCCATACACATTCATATGAAAATGTGAAATTATCTACAAGCTTATGCCATCACCTTGATGAAGCACTCACTGATAAATTCTTAGAGGGGAAAGTCCAAAAGGGTATACTGTTAGTAAATTTAAACAGGAGAAAACAGACTTTTGCACACCTATACATTTATAATTACAGATGATGTAGATAGTATCTGGGTCAAACAAAATTTAAGAAACCTAGATGTCTTGATTAACTTTGATCTCTACAAATATTATTTATTATAGTCATGTATTTATTTCAGAAGAGGGCTTCATGAAAAATATGCAAGATGTCATCAATTCAGTGCAAGTTAATATGAATGGAAATAATTTCTTTCAAGAAAAGACATACAGGGGTATTACATATTACTTACATCTTGTACATACATTTTGTTTTAGAAATGTTTTCATTTTATGCAAAGATGCAACAGAAATCAATTTGCGGCTTTTGGCATCCGATTCCATTCTACACCATCATAGAATTGTGACAAGATTTTGTTATTTTACTCTTATTTCTCCAGTGATATTGGAATCTCACAAGAGAAATAAAGGATATGGGTGACAAGAAGTTCCCCTAAATTTGATACTATTTAAATATTCAAACTGAGAACTATAAACTACTATCAAATTTTAGGAACCAGATTAAATCTGATAATGGACAGGATTGAATAAAGTTATAAATCTATCATTTTAAATAAAGACACTGTAAAAATAATTAAACAAGGATGAATTAAAAAAATGTCATAAAGATTATGAATCTACAGCTTAATAAAATGTGAATTTTTATCTACAGCGAAGTAAAAAAAATAAAATTGTGTTTGTTTATTAGATGAATGTGTGTGCACTAAATTGTAATTAATAAAGCACTGAAATGTTTGTATTTTCTACTTTTGTTTTTTTTTTCATTAGTCAAAAGCTTTGGCTGAATATAGATTCCATGTTGGATAACATACCACTGTTATGATGCAAGTACATGTCTTGCGTAGTTTACTAAAAGTACACCACAGTGAAGTAAATATGATTGTATCCACTAAATTGTCATAATAAGCTACACAGACCAAAAGACTCATATCTACTATCATATTGATTATATACTGATAATAATACAATCACCTTGAGCACAACAATTTCTGACAAAGTTTGGAAAAAAAATAAATTTGCCAAAAATAAATTCTGATGAGAAAGTATGTCAGATAGTACTGACATTTAGGTTTTCAACAAGCTCTTCAGTTAGGAATATTTTGATTGTACATTATTTGCTAAATATTGACAACACTACAGAATTCTATTATACATTATATCAATGTAACATTTAACATTAGTTTAAGTTTTTCAGTGAAAATATAGTTGTAGGTTATCTAGAATCCATTTTAAAAACAAATTTTAGTGCACAAAAAAAAATGAGATAGTCAACCCCATCAACAATGCAAACTCATACTGTCATATGTTACAATAAATATATTTAAGCACAGTGTGAAGTGATGTGACAATATTGACGCAACAAATATCAATTTTTCAGCATTTTTATATCTTGCATTTTGCAAAGCAGAATGTAGCCAGTTAATGACAAGTCAGATATGGACATAGTTTTCAGGTTATGTATTTTCATTTGCACAGGTTGTCAAAAGTCCTCTGCAGATCAGAAAAGTGTAAACAACAAATGCTACTGACTAGAAAAGAAATGTCAGTAGATCAGCGAAAAAGTGGCAATATCTTTGTATCAAAAGAAATTTTGTAAATTACTAGAATTCTTCATGTTAAGAGGTCATCATTATCAAGACTGCATTTCGAAGAGCAAGGAAATGTAAAGTATCTAAGAACCCTTGAAAGGACGAAAAAAAAAATGGGTAAAAGAGCAGACTACACTTCTGCAGAGAGTGAAACAAAACTGACAGCCAACTTTTTAGGGAAATTTCTAGTGTATTTAACACTTTAACACCAATGAAGAAAGTTCCATTTCTACGATTTTAAGAAGCATCCAGTTTGGAAAACCCTTACTGTGTGAGAAAAAAATTTGAAATAACCATGTAGCTTGGAGTAGGGGAAAGTTACAGTGGAGTGTTAATTTCTGGAGAAAAGTGATTTTTTTTTTTCAGATGAAACTTGAGAGATCTTTGGAAAAGAGAGCAGAGTGTAAGTCAGGAGAATAGTCGATGAAGCTTACAGACCATGTCAGAGTTGAAGATGGCGACATCATAATGTCCGCTATGTTTTGGGACTGTAATACTAATCAAGAAGTTGGAACTTGGCCACAGTGGACGAAAATAATGCTGACAAGTATTTTCAGATCCTGGATACTTGTTTATGGCCATAGATTTCAAAATGTTTGGAAACCAACCATTTATATTCCAAGATGATAATGTTTCTTCACATAATTTTGCATTGTGTATTTCATAAAAAAAAGCAAATGGATTAGCTTCTTTAAACTGACCCAGTCAATCACAAGATATAAATATTATAGAAAATGCATGGAGAAGTTCCAAAACCAACTCGGGAGGAAAGCTCAAACCGAAGAAATAGAAATAACCTCATTAAAGCAGTGGAAGATATATGGATGTCCTTGACTCAAATTTATATTAAAAGCCTCTGTACTTCTATTCTAAGGAGAAGTTGCCATGTAAATCAAGCTATGGGACATCATATCACCAAATACTAATAACTTCAAGAAAATGCATTTCTGTTTGTTCTTTTTGTTGGTTTTTACAACTTTATTCTTGCTCATGAATTCCTCAGCAAGGCAACTTTATTGACATTCAAGCATCAATAATGGCACATCACTGTTGTATCTTCAGTGGGCATTAACAGTGTATGTTTTAAAGGTACATTTCTTTTTACCTGAATGTTGATGAATAACTCATAATGAAGGCCCATATTTATTGAATTCATCATTTTAAAGTTCATATTACATGTATGCAAACAATTATCTCACCTCTTGCAGTCTGAAACATTTCAGATATTACATTTTAAAATTTGTACACAGTTTGAATTTTTTGAAAATACAACAGTAACATATGTTACTCTAATTTTGCTGCAACTGCTGATAATTATAAATCACCAGACAAAGTTAAGTTTAAATTAAAAAACAGTCTTTCAAATGGTTTTTTTTGGTTGCATTTTATTATACACTATCAGTCTAACTATTATCTTTTGTAGGGGTAGCTATTGTTTCTTGATCCACCCATTGTCGAAAGGTAGCTGAGGAATGGGTAAAGGGCCACGTTTCCACTTCTATCTACACATCCTGGTCTTTTTGCAGCATTCATAACTTCATCCATGTTCAGCCCCAATCGATAGGATTCATTAGCCAAGTTCAGTAAGCGTTTTACTTCATGGAATGGTAGGAAACCTAGAGAAAAATAACACTCCAATTACAGCCAGACATTGATTGCGCAAATGAAGAATATTTTGTTGGGTTTTTTTTTATTTTTGTCATACAGACTGATAATAAATTTCAGTATGAACCAAGCAACTTTCAAGTATGCATGAAATTAAGGGCAATAACTTCCAGTTTAAAAGAAACTTTGACACTTTAAAAAATCTTTTTAAAAAAAAGGGTTTAATTATGGAGTCATTAATTACACATAAACTTGGGGCTAATCGCTCATTCATAATCGTTAATGATCTACACAGGAGCAAGCATACAGTTGATCATTACTTACATTGGCATAAAGCAGTTGTTTTGAAGTATACAAATTTCTTTTGTATCCTCTACACTTGTTTGGTCATAACTTTGAACAAACAAAAATCCAACAACTATTACACGTTTTTCTCCCACTTCTACAATTTGTGAAAGAAACGTTATAACAATTTCACAAACTTTTTTGGCTGTCACTTGTTAAACTTACAATGTCACTTGTTAAACTTACAAGGACAGATCACATGCAAAGTTCACCTCACAACCCCATAACATTTACGTGTATTTGTGTGATCAATTACCATTTCAAATGGAAATTTCCCCACTTCAGGTGTTTGCCAGTATTGAAATTTAGAAAAATAAGTTGCTACATTTTGAGGAAAAATATTTTGATTTCGAAAAGCTTTTCTGTAACTCAAAGTTTGCACAAAAAGTGATTGGTATTAAGTCAAGATCATGCGAGTTAGTGAAATCATGTGCTGTGACTTCACATTTTTCATTTAGTACTAGTGTTTGTTTATTAGCTCACCTGGTTGGAAGACCAAGTGAAATTATTACATGGTTCTGCTTCAAGCATGTCATTCATCAATATTTGATGCTTGTAAATTTTGAAAAACCACTGAAACTATTTCAACCAAATTTTTTTGACCGCCCCGGTGGCCTAGGTGATTAGAATGTCTGCCTTGGAGCAAGAGGTTGCGCTTTTTAGCCCCGAGTCATACCAAAAACTTAGAAAAATGGTACTAGCAGCTGCCTCCCTTGGTGCTCAGCATTAAGAGATTAATGTTAGAACTGGTCAGCCTGGTCTTAGGAAAATGTGACTGGGTGGGACATGATGCCACTTGTCTGCGGCATGATGCCCCAGTGCTAGACATCAGTATAAACTGCCACACTGCAGACATCAGAGTTATGACTCAGATTGATAAAGCTATCTTAAAAATATATTTCAAAACTTTAACACATTCAACCAAATTTGGTAGAGAGCATCCGGACATTTAGAACTTTAAAGTTTATACTAATCAGTCATCACATATGGTCACCATTACTCAAAATAGAACAACCCTGAAACAACTTTTCTCAAAACCACTGAATCACTTTTGTCAAAATTTGACAGCATCCTAAGATAAATATCTTTCAGATTTGTGTACACCTACTGATCCAGAATCAAAATATGACCACCATCACCAAGAAAGAACTTTTAAATGACTTTTCAAAAAATGTTAAACAGAATCTGACCAAATTTGACATGAAGGGCTTTTTAGAAAAAATGCTCAACAAAGTTAATTAAATTAAAAAATGCTCAACAAATTTTGATCAAATTTAACAAAGTAGTCTGGTATAATGAGCTTTCTAGTTTGTTCAAATGATATCAATCTGCTATCAAATATGGCAACTATTACTAACACCAGGAAGCCTTTCAACAGTTTCTCAAAACTGACACAAAAGGTTTGGACCAAATCTGACAAAGCATCATGGTACATGTATGTTGTTGTTATAGGGTTTAGTGCCATTTTTCAGCACAAGATAGACTATACGTGGCGGCCAGTATAAATGGTGGAGGAAGAACCCAGGAAAACCCCAGAAAGATCCACCGACCCACAAGAAGCTACCGGCAAGCTTGAGATGGCAGTGATCCGTAACAGTGAGCGCTTTAGACCACTTGCCACTCCAGGTCCCCATTGTGGTATGAAGAGCTTTCAAGTTGGTAGAATTTATGTCCATCCTCTATTAAATATGATGACTATTACAAAAAAGCAATTAAAAAACTTTACATTACAATAAAGAGAATTCAGCCAAATCTGCCAGAAAGCTTTCGGACATGAAGGGTATTCATATATGTACAAGTGATGTAGATCTGCATCAAATATAGGCATAGTTACTAAAACCAGAGGAACATTTAAAACAAAAAACACTGTAAAAGATTTGACCAAAGTTAACAGAAAATGCCCTGACATAAAGGATTTACAGTTGGTACAAATGTTACACAAATCATGCTGAACTACCATCATATATGGCTGCCATTGTTAAAATAACAATGACCACATTGAATGACTTCTCAAATATTGTTAACAGAATTTGACAGAAAGTACCCAGGCATGAGGTGCTTTTAAATTTGTACAAGTGATGTCCATATATCATCAAATCTGGCTGCCATTTCTAAAAATGGAAATCCTTCTGACAACTGCTTCTAAAACTTGCTTTACTGAATTTGACCAAATTTGACAGTAAGCACCCTACCTTAAAGGCTTTACAAACTCAAGCAAATGATACAAATCCAACATTAAGTAAGGCTCCATTATTAAAAATAGGAAGATGTTTAAACAAGTTTAGCTTTACCAAACAAAAAAAAACCAAAAAAAAACAGCACTCAACAGAAATTTACCAGATTTGACAGAAACCATCCTGGCCTAAAGACCTTTAAGTTTTATACAAATAATGTTGATGTGCCATGAATTATAACAATACAATTGGAGACATCATGTAACAGTTGTTTTCATAATATATGCCAATAACAGAATTGAAGAAATTTCTTCAGAAAGTATCTTTGCTATTGATTCTGATTTCCAGGCGCACTCTCCTTGCATTTGGCTACTATGCACGTGTCTGTCAGATGAGCAGGCTCACTCACTTGGGCCTCTTTTAGGGACCAACATAAACAGCCATTTTTCACAAAAACTCGAAACTTGATATCTGCAAAAATAACTGAATTCATAGTAACATTTAAACGTTTTAAATCTTCATGAACTTGAATCTGTTGAAGCAGGATTTAAATGTTGTAACCTCTGTAAAACCTTAAATCTCCTAAAGAAAGATGCAGTTTTGAATATTGTACAATATACACTCCCGTACAAGTCAGATTCAATTGCAAATGCACAGACCCAGATCTGCCACTGCATAATGTGCCTGCAGATCTGGGTCTATGCAGTTTGTTGCTGTATGCATTATACACATTAAAACTGATGCATACATATTTTTATGATAACGAAGATAAAAAATACAGTATGTTACAAAATGAAAACAGAATTAAATTATAAGATAAAATACAAGTGCCAAGTATGCATGTTATGACTGTTCCATGATGCAACAATAAGGGACAGGCAATTAGACAAAATAAATGTATTTCCCCTTTACCCTCACACAAAAAAGCAAGCAGATGATGATGTGTGAACCTTGCTTAATTAAATGTGTTCTGCCTAATTTATGACTACGTGAAATGCATGCTCATAAAAGACATTAAATATTAAGACACACTGTTAGAAGGTATCCATATATTTTTCACTATATTAATATTTATCAAAGCAATAAAACAAACTGTTCAAAAGTAAAATTCTTATTACATGAGAACTGTACTTTTGTCAAGAACCTTGCTTAATTCATCTAAATATTGTTCGCCTTTATATAACTTAATGTTTAGGAACAAAATGTCAAAAATCAAATGATTTACAATATCAGCATGCAATTTATATAAAGTCAAAATGGGGTCATTTTAGACAGAAAGAACAAAAAACCCATATCAAGACCTTAGTAAATGAGTACAATGTACGCACCAGGGATTGATGGCAAGATGATTACGATGACATGCTCATTTAAGGTACATGGATGAGATGGATGAAAGATTGTTGGCTTTCCTTTTAGTTTTGAATTCAATGGAATGTTAAGTCTAGATCATAGTACATATAAAGTCAACAGTATCATCATTTCTGTCTTGTTTATTTTTTCAATGATATACATGAGATTTATTTTCATTTATGAAACTCTCCAGTGCCACACTAATCATTGCAGATGTAGTTTAAACAGAGATTTCATTCCCAATATTGCAGATTTTAACTATGCAAAGATTTTTTATAGTTCTGATACTTAAATGTTTACTTAAAAGATATAATGGACATTTATTCCTCAAGTGCTCTTAATTTGATTATCTTGAATTGACATGACCATCATAGAAATAGGGCTATCTTTACCATACAGCAAAACCAGTCTTTAGAGGACAAAGTTTGGACAAAAGTTTGTACCATAAAAGGCAGATGTCCTTAATATTAAGGGTCAAACATGGAGAAAATCTTAAAATGTAATTTTTTGTTTCTTGGGTGGAACATAATGTGTAGATTAAACATTCATTTCTCCCCTAAAATTTTAAACAATATTTACCAGTTTTATGAGAGATTGCCCAAAATTACCAAAGAAATGCATTTGAAAGATACTTATTGGTAATAATTTTGATAAATAAATAGGGATATATTTATTTTCTCAGTGTGGCTTATAAAATATAAAAATTGTAAAATATACAGAGGTTCCATATCTGTGTTTAAATGTACAATATTTTCAGAACTCTTTCTGATAATTGACATGAAATATTTCCTTTCTTTCCTCTTGATCTATTGATGACCATATTGACTTTTGGCATAGCATCACTGATCATTTCCTAACCTATTGACAATTCCCTACACAATAATCCATACACTAGTAAGTTCTTTGTTCCAGTGATATGTCACTTATACTTATCAGGGGCAGGTAATAACTGCAGCAACTTATGTGAGAGTCACACTTTAAATGCAATTATTCATAAATGATGCAACAGAATTTTATAAATGATATTGAATTTGAGGTTTTCAGGTATGAATAATTCAAAATTAAACAAAATCTCCATATTTGACCTTAAATGAATCTCCAGAATTTTCTCTAAAGCATATTGCAGACACATGCTTGCAATGTTATTTCCCTACCAGTACCCACTGGTCTATCCAATCAAAATATATGGGTGCTACGCCATCAACAGTAAACTTTTCCAATTAAAATCCAATAGATAATGTAAACAAATGAGCAGGTGCTTACAAAAGATCATGTGTAAGCAAGTCAACAGTTTTCAGTTATTTTTCCTGATATTTTATCCCTTATACACTGCCAAATGCAGTGAGACAGGACAAAAACAGGTGCCCTCTGTCCTAATCAAGTATGTCCATTATAAAGAAACTAACATTAATTCAGGCTCTATTGAGTATCCTGCAATGATTATGTTGATTAAAGAACTTATAATTTGAAAGGGTTTACAACACTCTGTCTTTGAGTAGTAACATGGGAAGGACCCCAAATCTGAATTAGGTAAATTAAATTCTAACCTTTGCTTTAAGATACTGAAACATTAAAGACTGCCTTTCTTTCTTGAATGTTGCCTTAAATATGTATGCACAGCTAGTATCACTCAGAAAACTAGCATTCAGACTTGGGTACTTCAAGTTTTGCAATATGCAGACTCTAATTGTCCATATTGCCACGAGTGATGATGATACAGTATATTGTGAAATCATATCTTCAAGACTCTTATTGTCCATATTGCAAAGTTATACCAACACTGATCGTCCATACTGCCAACTCATATGAACTCAAACTGCCCATATTGCCAAGTCATACCAACTCTAATTGTCCATAGTGCCAAGTCATACCAACTCTAATTGTCCATAGTGCCAACTCATACCAACATCTAATTGCCCAAATGGCCAAGTGATACCAACTCTGATTGTCCATATTGCCAACTCATACCAACTCTAACTGTCCATATTGCCAAGTTGTACTAACTCTAATTATCCATATTGCCAAGTTATATCAACTCTAATTGTCCATATAGCAAAATTATATCAACTCTATTTGTCCATGTGTTACAATGTTAAATTTTATCTTCAAGACTAACTGACAACATTGCCAGTTTATACAGACTCTAATTGTCCAATATATATTACCAATTTACACAGACTCGGTCCAGTATATATTACCAAGTTATACCAATTATTATTATCCATATTACCAAATTATACTGACTCTAACTGTCCATATTGCCAAAAGAGATGATACATGTTATGATGTAAAATTTTATCTTCAAGACTAAATGTTGACATTGTCAAGTTAAACTGACTCTAGTTGCCCATATTACCAAGTTATACTGACTCAAATTTTCCATGTTGGCAAGAGAGATGACATGTTTTATAATGTAAAATTGTATCTTCAAGACTCTAATTGTCCACATTGTCAAGTTATATAGACACTTAGTGTTCCTATTGCCAAGAGAAATGATGATACATGCAGGACCGTAGACAGCGATCATGGGCCCTGGGTAAGAAACACCTGGGCCTCTCCTAGTTCTTGTTCAAACAAAACTTTTCTTTTATAAAATTAAAAAGCGTTGTTTGGCCCAGGCCCCCTTACGGGTCCGGGCCCCAGGGATATATCACTGGTTGCTCGCCCCCCCCCCCCGTTGGCCCTGGATACATGCTATGATGTGAAATTGTATCTACAATGTTCATATTGCCAATAGAAATGATGATACATGCTCTGATGTAAAACTATATCTTCAAGACTCTGATTTTCCACATTTGTCAAGTTATATAGCAACTTGGTGTCCATATTGCCAAGAAAAATGACGATACATGCTATGATGTGAAACTATAACTTCAATGTCCCTATTGCCAGTCGAAATAATGATACATGCTATGATGTAAAATTGAATCTTCAAGACTCTAAACATCCACATTGTCAAGTTATACAGACACTTAGTGTCCATACTGCCAAGAGAAATGATACATGCTATGATGTAAAATTGTATCTTCAAGACTAAATGTCCACATTGTCAAGTTATATAGACACTTGGTGTCCATATTGCCAAGAGAAATGATGATACATGCTATGATGTGAAATTGTATCTTCAATGTCAGTACATTATACCTTAGATTTAAATCACATTTCTAAAGTGTATTTTGCATGCAATGAAAATGAAACATTTTCAGATTTCTTAGAGATGAAACTACAAGATTCAGTGGCTGTAATCCATGCTTGATTTAATATTGACTTAAAGTGGATCACTCCTATATCTTGAATTCTTTTTCTGTCTCCCCTTTCTGAAATGGCTTCAGTGTGGTGCTAAACCTGAGTCCATAATTTTTCTGTTATCTCAATTTACTAGACCTATTAATAAAGAATGATCTTGTTTTTCTTCAAAACCAGTAGGATATGATTAACATTACAGGGAAAATACAGTATAGAAAATTATTGCAAGGGATATTTTGATGTTTTCCCTGATTTTGCAAAAGTTAATGTTTTGAAATTGTACTTCCTTGTGTACATCAGTTTTTCAAGGGGTATAGCAACTTGGAAAAGTTTTATAAATAAAATTATTTAAAATTCAATGTAATATTATTTGGTTATGATACACAGACCTATCTGCATGGGAGCATGGACTTAAATCAAGCATGGAGGTTAATGACTAAAAAATGGGAGGGAAAACTTTATGAGACTGCTACTGCTACCATATACCTTTCTTTGTTGCATCAGCCTCATACAGTTTTTCGGCCATTTTTAAGAATCGCACGTGCCATGGCTTTGTGTCACTGGTTAACCCTTCCTTATCCATCTAGAAAAACAGCATTAGGGAACACGATGTTAGGTCGAAGATTAAATCCAAATGGATGATGTGTTCAGTCATTATATATAGTACGTCTAGAACATCAAGCCATGAGTTTGACATGGACAACCACTTCTGGGAACCAGTCTACATTTGAGTGAGAAGGATTACGTCATGAACCGATACTATACAAATTTATATTTGGGATGGGGAAATAGAAAGAAAAAGAACACATGACAAGAACATTAGACATTGTTAAGCTGGTGGCAATGTGCCACCATCAACAATGTTGAGTTGTTGAATGCCTCATTCCTTCTGTATACAGGAGCTGTCAAGATGTTGAAATACTTGGGATACCTCCTGTAAAAAGACCTGACATTTTAAGACCATATCTGTGACAATACAATGTGACCTGATAAATATGTATTTTCCAGTAAAAGATTTCTTGAAAATATAGACAATATTGATCAATGTCAATGGCATAATTTCTTTTGATAAGCAGAAGTCTGGCTTGTCAAAAGCCTGTTTTCAATTGAGTAACTGATTTATTCTTAGTGTTTGTTTTCATTTCAATAATGAAATGTCCCCTATATTTATTACTGAAGTCATGAGAAACATGAAACACTTGTTCACCTGTAGAATTGTATACTTTTAAAAATAAGATGTTACTTTAATTGAAGAATTTCAACATCATACTAGTGATAAGAATGGAGTAAATGTTTTACTTCCCAGAATCACAGGTGGATGGTGAAACTAGCCATATCTGCAATCTACACAAAATTAGCCTGGTATAAGTTAGTGCTCATGTATGACTTATTTATTGGCTTTATTAATAATTTGTTATTTATCTGCATATTCAAGGGCCATCATCTAATAACAGACAGCTTCATAAAGTTAAATAATAACAGTTTCATAAGGTCATGTAACAGTTTCACAAGGTCAAGTAATAACAGACAGTTTCAATAGCTCAAGTAATAACTGACAGTTTCAATAGGTCAGTAATAACAGTTTGATAAGGTCAAGTATTAACAGACAGTTTCATAAGGTCAAGTAATAACAGACAGTTTCAATAGGTCAAGTAACAACAGTTTGATAAGGTCAAGTAATAACAGACAGTTTCATTAGGTCAGTAATAACAGTTTCATAAGGTCATGTATTCTCAAAACCTCAAAATTCAAAAACTGGAAGAGATACTTGGAGTATAGATGTCTCTGAACTGACTAGTCAAAGAGATGGAACCAGGTCTTGAAAGTTATATGAAACTAACTTTATTGTATTTAAAGTCATGGACAATCAAAATATTCACACTCTGAGTTCCATGCTTAAAAAGTTTCCAGCACATGGGGCCTTGTCTGGCATTCATGAGCAAGGAACTCAGACTTAAGTGCAAAGTCCATGGTCTATAAATAGAATAAATGTGGAACAGAATTAACTTCAAGATTTTTCTTCACATGGTACCCTCCACATGACTCACAAACTTAAATTATGTAGGTGCACACTAATTATCATTTCTGATTTGGGTGGTTTTAGGCCAGGTCTGAAGGACATAAAACTTGGAGCTTGAGTTTGATATTGAATTTTCACTCTTAACCAATCAAAAGTGGCATTACAAAAATATAACAATTATGAAGTATTAATAGATGAACCTTAAAAGCATGCCAAGCAAATTTGTTACAAATGTTCCCCTAGAACCAATGTAAACAGTGACTTAATTACTGGATGAATCAATATTGTCCTGTGCTCTTTGACTTTTTTGCCCGTGTTGTTCAACAATTATGTTAGGATCAAGTTTTCATTAGACCACCATAATTTTGTTTATTCTAAACAGCATTATTCCAGCCAGATACATACACTGTATATATGAGTCCTAACTTGGAAATCATTCAACTTCTGATCTGAGTTTAAGAACTTGTTTCAATCGACCAGTCAGAACTCAATTTGATATTTACTTCCTCTTTGCATACTTAAGCCAGTCTGATTGACCAACACTGGTGCATACTAACAACTAATTTGTACTGCTTTCTAATCTAGTGTGTAATACTACAGTAAATGCCCCTCTTCATACCATCAACCGTGCACATGTGTCCCAGATTAAGGAAAATCAAAGCCACATTAAACTTACCTAAGTCTAACATAATAATTTTCAAGAAATATTTCCTCTCCAAACTTATAATAGACAGAATTATGCTATAACTGAAACACCGCAAAATGTTATACATAACTGGTGAAAGTACCATAGATGCTTGTTAATAAGTTGTATCCAACTTCAAGAATAGACCCTGATCTGTCATAAAATGCACTGGCAGAACAGGGTCTATGTTCTACTGATTACTTGTAATAAACTGCAGAGATCCAGATCTGCAAGCACATTATGTGACAGGAGATCTGGGTCTGTGCAGACTGAAGTTGGACTTGATTTAATAGCAAGTGTATGAAGTATATAATGACCATGTTTTTTTGTTAAATTTTGCACTTACTGTAAACCCTAACTATAATCATGATAAACAATCTGATTAAAATCATATTTCCACTGTACTACGTGAAGATCTGACAGCAACTGTTTAGGGGTCATGTTCTGGTGACCTTTGAAATAGTCGATGTAAATACAATTTTCAGAAATCTGGAAGTGAATCAGATCGTTTGGTACATGTTAATGCTCTTCAGCTATGCTGCTCATATTCCCAAATGTGAAGATATAAGACTTCATCTGATTGGTTGATAAAATCAGCAATTATGGTAATAACAAAGGTCATAAGAACATGACCCCTAAGAAGTCACTGTCAAATCTTCATGTAGGACAGAGGAGATCTAATTTTAATCAGATTGTCATGATAAAATGACTATGGATCACAAAAGGTTTGGTGTGATTGCTAGTTTTGAAGACTAATTTCTGCTTTACCATTATTATTATAAGATATTTTTGTATATGTATATCAGTTCTGGCTGGGCAAAGAGTTAGTTTGAGCATGGCAGCTATTAACTAAGTGTTCAGTGAAAAACGGATCCCCATTCAGTGAAACCTCAAAACATCATGGCTTGATGCACTCAGTCTATCTGTTCTATTTACACATTGTGACAGAATTGTGTGCAATATAAATTTACCACAGGTCAGTTAGTGTGATAAAATCTTCTACCACCTCCTAACTGTTCTTTTGATGTCTGAAAAACAAAGACATTGATAAACCAGTGCCCCTAAATATGAATTAACAATTGTGAAAGGAACATCTCAGTCGTTCCTACTAAAGATGTTCCCATGTAGTAGGAATGAATCTGAGAGCTCATTTCAGCAGATTTGTAAAGCAAGTTTAATAATTTTATATTTTTTGTGAGCTACTGCAAACAAAATATCATAACTATCATAAACTTCATCTGAATGTATTTAGTACACAGATGCAAGAATCTGTTTATCACATAACAAATATCACTGATTTCAGTTATCAAAACTTCACAATAGTGTAGCAAAATTACACTGAAATACACATGTACTGTATGCCTGTAGCATGTTACATTTTATATGAGATGACATGAGGTGTTATTACACATGTGTAATATAGAAAATATGAAATGGTTTAATGAATTTTAAATAATACAAAAGTCATGTGATAAATATTTTACTATGTGCAAGTCAAACTGCTCTCCACATGGTGGTGTTGCTTGTACAGGTAAAACTAAAAACTGCCCTTAATATGCCCCAGGTCAACAGTGGAGCTGCAGTCAGTGTAATGGATTCATTCAATTTTGATCCCTCAAAATGGCCAAATTAGTAAGAGAAGAAAAATATGAGGTTATCAAGTTATTGTTTTTTGTTTGCTGTTTAATAGCACATCAACACATGAAAGGTTATATTATGTTATGGAAATTGGAATAATGTGCTTTGAAACATTCTTCAGGTTAAAATATTTAAATTTTTATATCATTCTATATAATAGACAAAAATCAAATTTAATTACAATTAATTTTGAAAAATTTGTCAACAAGGAAATTAGCTTTTCAAAAGCTTGAAGGCTCCACTCTGTCTCCTTTATTATTTGGTTTGGATGAGAAATGAAATAGTTTAAACAAGAGTCTCTTGAAGGGACCGATGCTCTACTGGGCTAAGAGATTTTTTTAGGAAAATCAAGATAAGACCATTTCTTCCTTTTAAGTCAAGTGTTGACACCATTTAAGATATTCATCAGTGATAACAAGATTTTCAAATTAGCTGCTGTGGTGCACAGACTGAATGTCAGCTTGGTTCCATATTAAATAGGACTAAGCAGACATCATTAGAAGTCTTTTGGTCAGAACCCAATGTCAGAAAGATCGTCCATTCAAGGGGAGTAGTGACAACATTTTTAATATCATTGTCACGGCAGTCATATTGGAACTAGGTACAGTATCATAAGAAGTGTATCAGTGAAAACCCCATGTTGATATAGGGAGGTGCAGAAATAACAATATTTTCAAGATATATAAGTTTCCACTCACTAGGAGTAGCAATAACAAGATTTCAAGATGCATTCTGTGTCAGCCATATTGGTCAACAGATTGGCCCAATTTTCATTTAAGATCAAATAGGTATGATAAGTCTTCTAGTGAACATTTTGTGGTGATACAATCATTTAGGAGAAAGGCAATAACAAGATTTTCAAGATGGTCACTGTGTGGTAGCCACATCAGATGTGAGATCTGCACCATTTTCATTTAAGACCAACAGGACCTCATAAAGTAACAATAACAAGATTTTCAAGCTTGTCTTTGTGGTGGCCATATTGGACATTAGATCAGCACCATTTTCACTTAGGACCAACAAGACATAATAGGTTTTTTTAATAAGAAAAAAAAAAACACATGTTAATATAAACATTCATGCTGAAGTAATAATAACAAGATTGTCAAGTTGGCTTATGTGGCAGACATATCTTCAAGACAGTGGATATATTGGACTTTAGATCAGCACCATTTTCATATAAGACCAACAAGACATCATCCTAAGTCTTTTAGTGAAACCCCATGTTGATATGACAAATTATGTAGGAGAAGCAACAGTGACAAGATTTTCAAGATGGCTTCTGTGGTGACCATATTAGATGTAAGATCGACACCATTTTCATTTATGATTAACAAGACATAATGATAGGTCTTTTGGTGAAAACCTCATATTGATATGACCATTGATGTAGGGGAAGTAACAATTACAAGATTTTCAAGATGGCCTCTGTGGCAGCCATATTGGATGCCAGATCTGGACCATTTTCATTTTGGACCTGACATCATGTTTAGTGTTTTAGATTAAACCCCATGTTGATATGACCATCCATTCAGGAGAAGTAGTGATGAAAATTTTTCAAGATAGCTACCATTGTGGCCATACTGAATGTTTGAGCAGCACTATCATTTTCATTCAGGACCAACTAGACCATGGGATAAATGTTTGTGTAGAGTTTCATGGCAATCCTCAAAGTAGTTTAGGAGGAGTGACAATAACAAACTTGTGCTAGTGGATGGACGGACCACAGACAACAGACAATCCCAAAAGCACTTCTGTTCTAAAACCAGTGGAGCTAAAAATTAAATGGCAGGGGGCAGGAGAAGTCATCTAATCACTTAAATCGGGAATATTCTTGTAATTGTTGAGTAGTTGTGAGCTCTTGCTTCAGTAAATACAGTACTTGTAGCTGTCAGATTTGTCATGGTTTGGCGTTTATGGCACAGCAGCACAAGCAGGTTATCTAGAACTGAGGCAATTACAGTAAACATCTTTCCAAAGGATCCACCATGGTAGCCGACTAGGACTGGTTTGATGGGAGGATTCAAACCTGCACCCTTTTGGTCAAGATCCGGTTATCCACAAAACCAATGGAGATGAAAAGAAAGTGACTTTCTTCTTATGCTCTAGTGATCATAGGTTGATTGTTCAGACTACTTTGCACGACCAGGATGAATGGGTTAGTACCAATGCAGCCGCAGCCTTTCAGTCAAACCAGGAAGTTACTTGGAAATGTAAGTCAGACTGATAATTTATTTCCACATTTTGGGAAAAACAAACCAAACTGCACAAAATTTTTGTGCAACAATGCACTGCACAGACTTCAATCAGTTTGCAAAATGCATATGGACTAAACTGAAACATCAACTGAACATCTCCAAGCTAAAAGAGATGCTGTTAACTGAAAGTAGCTTTTGAATCTTTTTCCTTTTAATGAATCCATACTTTAGTTTGCATACACAGTGATATAGAATTTTGTCACATGATAAGCTCATTTTCATTAAAATGAAATTTAATAGCAGTAATTACCTTACCTGCTATAATCGTGTTGCAATATCACTGACTGGTGCTACTGCCCCAGTCGAGGTGATTATGTTCTCCAATTAGTTACTATAGGTCTGGAATAAAAATCAACATGATCCCAGTCTGATACCTGAGTCAGAATATTGTTGTTTATTTTCCTAGACTTTGTGCAGTTCACACTGTCTAATGGCACTCAAGATTTTCATTTTTTGAAGTTGTCTTTTGGAATATTTTTTGATCAGTTGTAGCCGTTTTGTGTTGTATTTTATATTTTTTCCCCCCATCCTTGATTAAGTTTCATCTATTTCCACCTTTGTTTCATTTGAGAGGTTTTAAGTGCCTTGCTTGTAAAACGGTCCTGTTTCACTTTCATCTGTCTAATAGCAGCTAGAGTTAGGGAACCAATAAGTAAGACCAACCCTATACTTGTTCAGTTTATTGTCTGCATTAAGATGTGGGTAAATGTGTTCATAAAATGGCTGCTTGGGTACAGAAATTAGTACTGATCTCCCAATTTCTGTCTCCATTCATTGAGCACCAGACACCAGGTTGAGCACCAGGTCTTGCTCACCTATCTAGTGATCAGCTGTTTGCCCCCTCCACCCTACCCCCACCCCCACAAACACATACACACATTTCACTATGTAACCATTCTATCCCAATGGAGAATGGGCCCTGAGTTTTAATGACATATCTAGAAGATATCGGACTGACACCCTCTTATCTCAATCTTCCCATTCCACCTCTACATGGTTTGTAGTGAGTCAGCCACATCTTCCTTTCTTCCCAAACCACCATGAATGATTTTACCTTGTCCTCATGGATTGGCAGACCAAGTTGACTGTACATCAATCCTGCCCCCTCCATCCTCGTTATCGAGGGAAGGGGAGGAAGACCACCTATCGTCACTTCCTGTGTGGAGGAAATCATCAATTCCTTTCTCCAGGGAGAGAGGAAAAATGGGCTAGCCCCCTCCCCCAAAGGACACAGGAGAACTGACCCTTGATCATAAAATATCCATTTCCAAATAGGTAGATACAATAGAAAAGTCCTGACCCCCCCTTGAGAGCATTTCAAGATAGAGACAAGCGCATCAGTCAGGAATGCCATTGGTCTCCATGGATCTTTAGCATGCCTGTTGTCACATCTGCATCTCTGCAGCCCATAGAAAATTCCTACAGTTTTGTCTGAGACAGGGGATCTTTAAAATTGGGTTCTTCCTTCAACCTAGTTTCTGCTCCTACAGCCTTCACAAGGGCAATGGGTGTAATAGCTGCTAATATTAGGTCCTTACAGTTCCCCATCCCCCAGAACTTCAAAAGCTGGTTCATGCACAGCATCCTCAGATGTGCGCTTCACAGGTATATGTCTCTCTTTCAGGAGGCTGCCTTGTCTAGGCCTAATCTTTCCCCATTCAAGAGCCATTCCATGTTGCCCCTACAGAATCACCCCAAGACTTGCTCTCATAACAAAACTGGGCAAAAAGACATCATTGTCTGCTTGCCTCTTCCTCTCTCTCTCTCACTCTCACTCTCTCTCTCTCTCTCTCTCTCTCCAAGGAAATCTAAAGAAAGGTTTCATATATGGTCTCTCCAGTTCTAGCAAACTAAAGACCTCAAAATGACATCCATCCACCCCTGCCCCATTTCCTTGGATTCCCACCAGGATCCAAATTTTGTTACTATCTGAGCTGGCAGAAAAATCAGGACAGATTTCTGGCTGGAGTTCTAATTCATGCAGCAGAACCTTGCCCCTTCTTATACACAGATGCCTCAGGTATAGGTATGTATGCTCTCCTCCTAATCCTGGTCCTGCAGAGCCTGTGGTCTCAAGGAATATTCCCATCATATTAACAATCTAGAAAGATATCTGCATATTTAGCACTTCAGTGGTGAATCAATAGCATAGGACATCACTGCATCTGGATACTAATGACAACACATCAGTCAGAGCATACCTCATAACTCAAGAGGACACTCATGATCCTTCTCTCTGCTTGGAAGCCTGGTACCTCCTCCATTTAACAGTTTTTTTGAACTCATTTGTAGAGACTACATCATTCTGGGCAAGAGAAATATTCTGGTGGACAGCTGTTCAGACAGGGATGTACAGTCCCCATCGAGTGGTCTCTGCACCAGTCAGTAGCAGAGACACTTTTATTAATCTGTGTGAAAAGGTAAAGGTAGACATTTTGCAATGAGTTCAGCCAGAGAAGAAATCGACTGTGTGCCTCTGTACCCCCACATTTCTGAACAGTACCTCAGGCTCTTTACTGGAGCAGGACGTCCAAGTCACAGTTCTTCTACAGTTTACGATACCAAGTGGAGAACTTTCTGTAAATGGCATAGTAAGAAATGCATTGATCTCGTCTGTCCCCTTTAACTGTAGTTGCAGATCGTTTTTTTCTTTGGAAAAAGAGACTCCTTGTTGTCCACCATGAAGATCTACTAGGGAGCCCTTTCCAAACACTTTATATGAGTTCTACTACAGGGTTGGGACCTCAATTTTCAGAACTGTACTTTTAGCTCCAAAGACCAGTCTCTCACTTCTTAATGCCTAGATTGCAACACAATAATAGCAGGTAAGTATTACATAATTATAATTAGTTTTACCCGTTAAAAAAATACATTTTATAATTATTGCCTTTATGACACATCCAAGGGACTTTTTATTGCTGAAAGCCAAAAAATTCTCCACTTGAGGTTATTTCAGTTGGAGTGTCATCCCTTACACTTATGATGAACATATTAGTACATGTATATCTAAATGAAGTAAATCATAGATGCCTAATTCCACACAATTTCTAGCTTTTGCAAAATATTTTTATTTGATGCAGAAACTGCCAATCTAATTTCACTAAGAATTTCTGATACACATACCTAAATTAATATATTCTGCTTAACATGGAGCACTTATTGTTAAAATATAGTTTTGTTATTTATTTCTTAAATTCCTTTATTATTTTTATATCTGTCTGCAATTATAGGAATTAAAATTCATAATTTACAGGATTAATGACGTCAATAAACCTTCAAAATCGATTACATGCCATGTATGAAGGGCCTTTGCTTCTTGAAACATTCCTTATTTATAAGTGTATAACATGTAGCGAATTGTGAAAAGCATAGACTGAGATCATGCAATATATCAGATGTGGGTCTATGCTGTTTACTTGAACTCTTAAGCTGAGCCAACAAAGCAGAATGCTGCTTTCACTTTATGCTGTTTGCACGTAGGTGCGCACTATATACAAGTCACAATGCTGACTTTCATCTCCAATACCTGATGCATTCTCTCCAAGTCGTGTAACTGGGCCTCTAGTTTATCTATCTGTTCCCTGAATGCCGCTCGATGTTCTCCACCACCACGAGGGCTAGGTCGGTCACGATAGTCATCATATCTTCTGAAATGTTAAAGGAAAGGTATATGCATGCAACATGAAGACACAACAGGTAGAAATATATTTTGAATTTTGTTTCAATAGAAATGCATTAGTGGAAATCCCTAGCCAATTCAATTCTGCACTACCATCAAAGTAATGCTAGACTACACATTAATGAATAAACTTACGAGAAAAATCCACATATGCATAGCTCATTTTATTTAAGTACATTGAAATAGCAGTTGTTTTATCTTTTTAAACTTAAGTTAACCTGTATTTCTTAAGATGATTTTCGATCTTTATGTAATAACAGTAGAACAGCACATCTTTATTTTTCTCTGGTCAACCTGGATTTATGACATCAATTTTAATTCAGAAATGGGTGGGTGGGCTTTTTCCAAATAGTAACATTATTTATTTAAATGAAATGCACTTACATTCACTAATTTATCCATTTTTTTAATATGAGACTAATGTTTAGGCAACTCTGGCATAAGATCTTGATTCTGATTTCAACCAAAAACCTTGGAAAAAGTTTTACTCCATATTATATCAAAGAACTTGTATGCACTTATATTCATTGGAGTGTTTACATCTTTTTTTAACATCTTGATTTATGAAAGGAAAACATACAAAAAACTCGCACTCCTGATATACTGAGAATGAAAGTCAACTGAAAGCAGTCCAAATTTTAAATATCAAAGACTGTGTAGTTTGGTACACAATCTACATAGGTATGTTCTTTTTCACTTTTTAAGTTATAAACTTAAGTTTATGATTAAATTGTTTTATCAATATGAATTTATTACACTGATTTTTGATCTTGATATAATAAATTAATTAAAGCCAATATATTTGTATTTACTATTTTAGTAGAATATTTTATAAATCCACAGGAGGGGTATGCTAGATATGATTTATTCATTTTAAATGACAGAGTAAATTTGAGTCAACTTTGATTTCTGACATTGATTTTCAATCTTGGTCTAATAAAAGTTGACACAGTTACATTCCTTACATTAATATAATGCATGTTTTTTCTTTAGTTAATCCATTTTTTTATGTTAAGATAATTTGAAATGTCAGCTTGGATTTGTTGCATCAATTTTAATCTCAATCTATGAAAGGAAGTATATTTTTTAAAAATAGATAATCTGACACATGTAAAATTTACAAAGGCAGAGTTGGCTGGAAATGATAGCAAGTTAATCTTTCACCATTTGATCATGAAAGTTTCTGGACTAAAATCAAATCTATTAATGAGTATTTAAAACTGAATGAATATATTCATATTCTTCAATTTGCACAGATTGTTCTTAATGGATTACATTATCCAAAATGGGCATCTGACGTGAAAGTGTTATTAATTGAAAATAAAACCTAAAGAAGGGTAATTTTACACCTAATAATTTATTTTAGACCATTTTATTTATTCCTAGTCTATTAGTTCTAAGGACCTCTCTGGTAAGTTTAGTTATCAACTTCAGTTAATAATGATGACAAGACATTGCCGAAGAAAGGTTCACACAACAATGAGGAACATGAGCAATCAAAACATTTCCACCCCTCTTTATCTACAAAAGCTAACAACCATTTCAGAAAACGTGTTAGTTTTACCCATTATCCTCAAATGGCATCACCTGGGTGAGGCAATTAAAAACCCCTACTTATAGAAAGGGTCTGTTGTGTATGTTGACCGTAAGGCTCCTTTCTGTAATTCCTTATTTTCTGTAGATGTTAAAGACGATACGGACATTAAGGCCACCTACAGGCATAAATGCATATACCAAAACTAAATCTATGTAACTATTGTCAAATATGATATCTGTGTTACTAAAGAAGATACTGACAAGATTAATAGGCATAAAAACATAATGATGATGGTAACAATAACAATGAAGATGAGGATGATGACTGTTGAATTTTATTATATATATAATCGTGGTTGGTTAAGGCATGATCATTTATAAGGCAGTATAAACAGTAATCATATTATTATATTTTACGAGTCATACCAAAGACTTTCAAAAATGGTACTAACAGCTGCCTCACTTGGCACTCAGCATTAACAGGTTAGTGTTAGGACTGGTTGGCTTAGTGTCAGGATAATGTGACTGGGTGGGACATCATGCTACATGTCTGCAGCATGATGTCCCAGTCCTAAACACCACTATCAACTGTCACACTGCAGACATAGTAGCGATATGACTGAAAAATTGTTAAAGCTACGTTAAAAATCTAAATCACACACACACATTTTTCAATTTAAGATATATGCTCTGATTAATTCAGTTTTAATCTTTGACTAATTCTTAGTGAACTTTGATTATGATATCAATTTTTTATTCTGATCTAATGAAAAGAAAATGTTAATATACTTATATTCCTTATACAATTAATGTATATGTATTTTTATTTATTCATTTATTATTTAATTTCAGATGTCAATATGGAGTTTTGGCATTAATTTCCAGTCTTGATTTCTAAAAGGATACACGAAAAAATACATGCTCAAATAGAGACTTTTCTTGGAAGGTATGGTGCACTTTCATAAATGCAGTAAACATGCGATCGTGAAAGTATATTGACAAAACTCTAACTTTTAAGTGACAAGTTTTGGTATTTCAGTCTGTCTAGATTCTTTGATTTGCACGGCTATCAACTTTTGGATAGCTTTGTTATAAGCTGCATGCACCATGGCAGTTTAGTTGACTAAAAAGAAAACAACAAGATGATCATCTCACACCAACCAAGAAGAGTGTATTTTTTTTACCGTTTTCGTTGATTCTTTGTATATCAACACCCGGCGTGTCATGTCAGTGAAGTTTAGTTACAGAAAAAGATTGTAGATATCGACTTCATAGATCAATAAGCAGACCTTTTTTGACAAGACTATAAAAAGAAAATAAAAACTTTTCTATTCCATTTAACCAAGAGCTTGCAGTCATTTTTGTGCACGTTTATGTTTAACATGTTATCCTCGTATGAGATTCTCCGGGTGAGGTAACTGAAAACCCCTCCTTTTGAAAAGTTAATAGTAAAATGAGTTATCGGGTAATTATATTAAGGATTATATAGCTTTATCAATATGCAATATTATCAATGGAAATGAATGGGAAGAAGCTGTGAATGATTTGTATATTATGTAATGCTTATAAATTTAATGCTGTCTTTTCGATGATGAAAAAACTAGCGGAAATGATGTCCGCGAATACCTGCAAAAACTGTCAAGTCAGGCAATGAGTGTCCTCCGTCAGAAAATTTACTCGCTACTTAAATGCTCCTCCTCATCCCGACCACCACCAGGAAATTTTACCCGAAATGTATAAATATGGACATAATTTTTCTGAATGAGACTTGGACTTAACTCAAGTTTTATAACTGAGGAACTATGCCGGACCACTCTGTCATAAAACATTACTCGAAAAAAAATCTTACCCGAAAATGTTATGACCGACCAATAGGCTACATGTGTCAATTTCAAATAATATTTTCAAGTCTTCAGTAGCATTTGTTTGAAATGCCTAGAAACTTTTACAACTTTCGAGTTTGAAATTTAGTGTTGTTCTCGGCCAATCAGAAATGATGTTATAAAAGTGAAATCTGTTTTTATTGGTCGAGAACAAAAAAAAAATTCTGGCTAAGAAGTTATTTGATCTCCAGGCTAAAGATAGTCCTAACATAGCTGTTTCATGACAAGAACATATAACTTGAGGGAAAAAAGTTTACAAGAAAGTGAATAAATAGAGCAACGGATTATAAACAGATGCTAATTTTCATGCATATATGATGTTGGAGTCACCAGTTAGTTATACGTGTTATGTAGAATAATGCTTGATGATGTTGCGTATCATCCAGCTTACCTAGTGTCACGAGGGGAGTGATACTCATCGTAATAACGATCATCGTAATATCGCCTGGAACAAGATATGGAAACCAAGGCGTCAAATTATGTCTGCTTCATTAATCTTCTTCATTAGTATAGTTTATTAATTTCAATCGAAGAAAAATTTCTAACAAAACTTGTACTGAGAACACAGGTAGGGTACAGGGTAGCATGAAAAACAAATTTAACAAAACTAGGCTCGTTTAATTAAAATACGTTGTAAACTACGTGTAGTTATTTAATCTCAAGCCCAACCATGGCCTCAATGTAAATTTCAATTTACAGGAACCGATAACTTGAAGGTGTATGATGGTTGTGGGTTTTGTGGGTTTCTCGCCTTTCAGCACAAGATAGGCTATATGTAGCGAACAGTATGCCTGGTGGAAGAAGAACCCGGAAAGACCCATCAACCCACAGGAAGCTACTCGCCAGCTTTCTCACATACCCACGTTGGCCAAGCCTGAGACTCACACCCATGCAGACAGAGGTGAGATGTGAGTGAATTGTAAAGGCGAGCTCGTTAGACACGTCCACCAGGAGCCCCAAAGGCGTGTGGTTTTCAGAAAAACTTAAGCATATATTCAATTTACAAACACATACCCCACTGCACATAAAAAAAATTGAAGTCCAAAGTGTGCACAAATGTATTAATTTTTAATGCTATAAGAGTATGAAAATGCATACAAACAGTTCAACTAAAATTTGATTTCTTTATATCAAGTGATTTTTGCTTTATCGCACTAATATAGTTTCATCCCAAAAACTGTGTCCAGAAGCTTAAAACTGTTTTTCAAACAATTCAGAAATTGCTATTAATGTCTGAAAATCTACTCAAGTCATTACATATGAATACAAAAACGCCTATCAAATTTCATTTGTCTCCCACATGTGATTTGTGCTTAATCATGGTAACAAGGTATGAGTCAAGCTTTTAAGTCCTACAATTTAATAAATGTGCAAAATATAAAATAAATCGCTGTATTAACTGTTAAGCCAAATCAGGCCATTCTCATGTAGATATAAATAATCTATCAAAACTTAATTTCTTTACGTTGAGTGGTTTTTGTGCATTGTTGCTGACAGCCATCTCTGGACGTACGTATGAACGAACGAACAGATATGACCAAATGCAGGTGCACGCAATTCAAAGAGTTGATGCAAAAAAACTATAAAAATCTTTTTACACCCGTTCTTGCTGATAACTTTTGTAGTTGTAATTTTACAGAAATGCATCGATGACATAGCGTTTTCAGGATGACTGCCACAAACTGGTAAGAGTTCCATCATGGAAGAATGCAATTGTGTGCCAATGAATTTATTAAAATTGAGCATTTGGCACATAACATAAAATCCTCACAGTGACAGATACCTAATTCAAGAATAATGTGTTGAATATTAATGTCATTAACGCTACCTTAAATAAATAAGAGTTTAATTTATAATATTTTAGTTATTTATTTGCAGATACAAAAAGAAAGCAAAATATCGATAATCACTGGTTTTTGTTAAAGTTTAATACTGTGTCAAAGTCAATGCTCTGGTATCTTTTGTACATATGACTTTTCCATATGGGAACTGGCTACCTTAGCCAACTGATATATTCCAACGGTGCCATATTTGCACATGTACCTTTCTCAGTCGCTAGTTGTAAATGTAATGACATTTTTTTTTTATATACTGGGCTAAGGCAAATCAGAGGAAGCAATATTTTAATTCATATACTTGGACGATGTAATATAATCCTCCAATAGCATACCTGTCATCTTGCATGCGTGGGGGTGGGGATGTATCTCTGTATCGCGGTTCCTGTGGTGGGGGATCATGCCGGGTCTGCCTCACAGTGGGGAATGGCTAAATGAAATAAAAACGTATCTCATACAAAAGGGTTATCTTCGTTGTGAACTCTTCAGAAAACGACACATGTCTGTCTGCTATAAATCCATTACAACAGATTATGCGTCCCTTTTTTCATAGATCTACTGCATTGACGCATCTCAGTTAAAATTATAGTAAATAAATTGAATATAAAATGTGTCCTAAAATGTATACACCTTGTAAATTCATATTGATATATTTAGCATTTGTTAAGTTTTCTTCCATCATCTGTAGTTGGGATTCTATTTGGTAGTCTGATGCGATCCGCATAGCAAAGATTTAAATCATACAAGAACAATCCTAGATTCAGTTCAGTTTAAGTCTATTTTTAAGAACAGGCCAAACTTGTTCCATGTTTCATTGGATGAAACCGTTATTCATAAATTAAGTGGAAAGATTAAATGGATTATATTTACAGTATACATGATTGCTTAAAGAATAATATAGAAGATTTAATTATCAATTCTTCATACTGTGACTTAGTTCTCCTAATATTTAGTTATATTCAATTTTAATGCAAAATATGTAATAAAGGCCTACAAATCCAATTATCAACTTAGTAATGAGTAGGCCAAGGTCTGCATGTCAATGTCATGTTCAAGCATTTCTGTTAGCCTTGTGACCTGGACTCCAAGGTTAAAAGGGTTAGCGTGTGTGTCGCAGAGTGAATTGTATTTAGTTTATAATGAGAAATATCAAGTGTAGACATAATCCAAGAAAGGGTTACGAAAATATTAGCGAATTAAAAGACTTTAACCAAAACCGCAAACAAATCTTCCTTAACTGTGACCTTGACCCTGAGATCAAATTGATGCGTGAGTGTGTTGCCAAACGAATTGAGACTTCCAAAGTACTGACATAATTCGTCATAGAGTTTAGGAAATATAAACAAGCGACGAACTTGAATCAAAACCTCAAAGCAATCTTCCATGAAAATGCCCTTGACCCACAGGCAAGGGGGCATATGAGTGTGTCGCAGATTGAATCATCTTTACTTTATAATCATTAAGCTCAAATATAAAAATAATCTATCTGAGGTTTAAGAAATCGCTGCAAATGAAATAGTTAACCAAAACTTTATGACATATATTCTAAGGCTATGACACTGATCCTAAGCTCAAAGAAGTGAGTGACGGCATGGCAGAATAAACTCATTTTGCTGCTTAATGATTCAACACAAAAATGAACTGAAGGCATTAAGAAGTCTAGGAAACTTTACCCAAAACCAAAACTATACACACTGGCACAGCACAGTAATAAAAGTGCAGCGCTTTTCCACTAACGTGGACTCCACAATATAGCGTACATTTCACAGAATAACCGTCACCAAAAGACAAGCCCACTCCCAATTACTACGGTAGGCAATCACGTTCAACACAAATTACACAAAATTAAATTATCAAAATTATCAATTATATTTAGTCCAGACAGGGATCCATTTTACCCCCTGATCTATTTTTATCTTCTTTTTATGCAGATTTGGCCTTTGACCTCGTACTTTAGCAGTGGTAGCCCTTTTCAGCATGACACAATTTTACGTTTATCTATCATTTTCATACACCAACTTGCATATCCTGAAATTCAGATTTGTCATCTACAACAAAATATGCATGTGTGGTATGTATGTATGTATGTATATACGTACGCACGTACGTACGTATATATGTATGTATGTATGTATTTCTAGTCTTCATACGAGTATATTATTATCACTGCATTGTATTATGAATTTATTTGTATGATGTTATAATTATATGGGTCTAAAACTAACCTTTCAAAATGTCCGTTTAAATCATTGTTTTAAGTGCATATGTCTCAGTGTACGGTAAATGCCTCTATTCTTTATGTGTTATGTCTCAGTGTACGGTAAACGCCTCTGGGCTTTATGTGTTATGTCTCATTGTACGGTAAATGCCTCTAGACTTTATGTGTTATGTCTCAGTGTACGGTAAATGACTAGAGGCTCTATGTGTTATGTCTATGTGTACGCTAAATGACTCTAGGCTTTATGTGTTATGTCTCTGTGTACGCTAAATGCCTCTAGGCTTTGTGTGATGTGTATGTTATGTTTCATTGTATGGTAAATGTCTTTAAGCTTTATATGTCATACATGTATCATTTCTCAGTGTATGGTAAATGCCTCTATGCTTCATGTGCTATGTATGTCATGTCTCAGTGTATGGTAAAGGTCTCTATGCTTTATGCGTAATATGTATATTATGTCGCAGTGTACAGTAAATGTCTCAATGATTTATGTGTGATACCTGTGTCATGTCTCAGCATATGGTAAATTACCTCCATGCTCTTGTGTGATACATGTGTGATACCTGCCATATCTCATGGTATGGTAAATGTTTATGTGCTTTATCTGTGATATACATGTCATGTCTCAGCATATGGTAAATTACCTCCATGCTTTTGTGTGGTAAATATGTCATGTCTCAGCGTATGGTAAAGCTTCTGTGCTTTATCTGTGATACGCATGTCATGTCTCAGTATATAATAAATGGCTCTATGCTTTATATGCTATAGGTATGCATATAAAATAATCACGCAGCTCTGTCTGTGTTTGCCTTCAGTCGACTGTGTGTCGCAAAAATAGCTATTCTTAGACAATTTTATTTGTTGCAATATCCGATGATAACTCTTATGTCTTGTGTCTAATATGATAATTAGTTAAGAACACTGAATATGGAATTTCGATGCAACACGTGCATGGAAATTCGGAAATCAGCTGTGATAACATCCACGTTAGATTATAAAGATAGCCGTCGGAAGTGAAGACAGATATTCAGGCTACCAGCGGTTATCACATTTTGCTTCCAAAACTGAGTTTTTGGAAAACTCTAGCCATAAAAATGCATGCAAATTTCGTACTTTTCTGCACATGATTTATGTGCATCACGTCATATCTTTCAAATGGATATTAATAGCCAAATAATAGAAAACGATTTCAATGACAGACGAAACTATGTCAAGGTAATACTCTCAGTTAGTGATTTTTCTCGAATCTGCAAAAAATCTAACACCGATAATCAAGGTAATAAAAATCATTGACGCTATTTTCCTTATAATTTCTTGCATAGAATGTGGATGAAACCAGGTTATAAATCTAAAATATGAAATACATGCAATATATAACTTACTATACATTTGACTGACTCATACAAAATGAAAACATATTGTTCATTAGTTTAGGGTTAATTGAAGAATCTCACCACCTTTCAAATTTATGACCATATCAATGATCCGATCTACGACGGAATATCAAAATAATTTCAAGCAGCAACGAGAAGACCAAAGGTACATATGAAAGCAAAAGGAAACAAACTATGTCCCTGTATAATCATACAAAACTGTTACTTATGAGGTGCAGAAAGGGTTGTCAAAATTTAATTTCCGTCATTTTCAGTTGGTAATATTAACATACCAGTAAACATCAAACTGCTGAACACTGTGCATTGAAGAAAAGAGAAGCGTTTATATATCAGGCCTTTTCCCGGACTTTCTTCAAAACAATCAGATATGAAATTATCATCTATGATGATTTAAGAACGTATTCCCGCCAATTACTGAAAAATCATTACATCTGAATCATTTATAAATTATTCGCGTATACAAACATATACAACTATGCGATTGCTGTAGGCCTATATCCCTAAAAATTATTAGACTGGTTCCTCGTAAATATTGTAAAAGATTAGCTAACTTAACGAGGACAAGACTAAGCCCAATCAGAAAGAGGCACCAGATGTGTCGTGGTATAAAATAACAAACCTTCATATCACATTTTGTTTTGTTCTTTTCATTCAGTCGATAATACACAGATGACTAGTCGGTGGAAAATACTAAACGGTCACCTTATCTTGCTACACAGCGGTGTGAAGGAATAATTTTCCCCGCAGAAAATCCGAGAAAATATTCAACCTGTTGCGTTTTGACGTGTACGAAAAGGTGCATAAGGTCTGAAGAGTGTCAAATCAACACTGACAACACACAGACCTCGTCTTGTTTGCCGTAATTTGGTTCCTCTCGCTCTCCATTCCTATTATCATCAGCTTTGGGCCAATTGGGTACCGGGGCGGGGTATTGTTTGGCATACTCAAGTGGACGCTTACTTACTGGAATTTGGAGCCCAGTGTTCATCGGTCGGATTCTGTTTAGGAAATCCACGAAGGCCTGCCATCTGGAAAATTAGAAGACAACTGATTATTATATCTTTTATGCAATTTCCTTAATTAAAAGAGTTCTAAATAATTCATTTATGTGGTTCATTTCCAAAATATCGTTCAAGAAATGGATAAAAGCGAGCTAGAGATCATGACTGGCATGTAGTATACCCATATACAATACTGAAAATCTTAATGTTACATACATACCAGGGGAGCCTGCAGAATTATTTTTTATTTTATTGTTGGGGGGGGGAGGGGCATGTAGTGATCAGCTATTAAGTTTTACAGGAGTAGGCCAAAACATGTTCAGAGGTGAAATCGGGGCATGGTTATACTCGTATTTGTCCTTATAAGCGGGTGCTCGTGATACATACATACATACATACATACATACATACCGGTAGTCCAATCCGTCCCCCCCCCCCGCCGCACACACACAAGAAAATGCTGCTGGCATCTGAAAGTCATAAGTATTTACACCAAGTGTCCATGTTCAATACCTGTACTGTCCATCCCTATTAGAACCACGGCATTCAGTTTCCAGAATTTCCTGGATGAGAGAATCCTGAATTGCGACACGATTCTCGTACAGAATATTTTTAATCTGAAACAAAAAAGAAATATACACATAAAGTATAAAAAGAAGATATATTGGCTGCTTTTTTTTAAAAACACTTTAAGCACGTTATGGACGGTGATAGGGTATTTTGAGCCCAAGGCGACCTGATACCTTGCGCCACCCCCAGAGGCACTGCTTAGTATAAACTTTCAAAAATGAATACTGCGTTGTTCATTAGTTTTAATTACACGTTTGGCTTGATATATTAATTTCATCGTTAAAAAATTTTAGGGCACCACTTTTAGCGCCCCAAAAATCTTGGCGCTCTAGGCGGCCGCCAAGTTTGCCTAGTGGTTAAACCGGCCATAGACAGACAGACAGACAGACAGACAGAGACAGACAGACAGACAGACAGACTTAATTTTCCGTAGAGGGAGCTACCTGCGCTGCTGACAGCGTCTCACGGTGACCCGAATCTTCTCTCTGGAAATCGTCAAACAGCTTGTCCCAGTTTATAGCATAACTGGATCCCGCCAATTCCCGCTCTACTTTCCTCAACAGTATGGCAACATTGCGGTTGGGATATGAACGAGTACTGGAGTCAGAAAAGATTGAAACATGACAGTACTTTGCGAGACATTGCTGGTGTCCACTCAGCATCAAAACCCTAGAATTATAAGACGCTCGAATCTTTCTCCTAACATTGCACATGCTACACATTTCTACTAAATTTCAATGATGCTGAGTTGATTAAATTACGATTTCTAAGTCTGGGGCTCTGGATCTTTTTCATTTTTATTTTAGTTCAGTTTGCACGATAAAATTGATTACTGGACAATACAATCTACCCTCTTTGGGTTTTTTTTTATACTTCCGTATTTCCGAAAAAAGTATCATCTAAATACGAGTATATTCATGTCACAATATCCATGGTATATCCTTATCAGTTATCCATAAGCTACTATTCAGTTATACACATTTTAGGCAAACAATGTAACGCCGAAACACTGAAATAAATATACATTATTCCCAGAATGCGTTCTAAAATCAAATATGTCCTTGACAATTCTTGCAATGATCAAGGATAAGTGTTTATATCGATGTATGTGTTTACACTGATGTATGTGTCTACGTTGATGTATATGTTTACATTGATGTATGTGTTTACATTGATGTATGTGTTTACATCGATTTATGTGTTTACATTGATTATGTGTTTACACTGATGCATTGATGTATGTGTTTATACTGGTATATGTGTTTAAAATGATGTATGTGTTTACATTGATGAATGTGTTTACACTGATGTATGTGTTTACACTGATGTATGTGTTTACATTGATGTATGTGTTTACATCGATGTATCTGTTTACACGGATGTAAGTGTTTACATTGATGTATGTGTTTACATTGATGCATTCATGTGTGTGTTTACACTGATGTATGTGTTTACATTGATGCGTGTGTTTACATCGATGGATTGATGTATGTGTTTACACTGATGTATGTGTTTACACGGATGTAAGTGTTTACATCGATGTATATGTTTACATTGATGTATATGTTTACATTGATGTATATATTTATATTGATGTATGTTTTTACATTGATGTATGTGTTTACACTGATGTATGTGTTTACATCGAGGAATGCGTAGACAAACCTGTCCTAGGAAATTATCGGCGAGTATTACTTGCCGTGGCAATTATTTCAGTAGAATGATACGTATTTATTCGTCATTCATTTAATTAAAGAATACAAAACTAGTTATGAAAATTAAATCTATTTTTTGCCTTAAAACCGAGTAAATTTAATCGGTATACATCGCAGGTATGCGCATGTGTCGGCAGAACACTGAGACGTCTAAATAACGACTTAATTGAAATAATAGGTAGTCTTACACGAGAGCTCTAGCGTGCAAAGTTGGTTTGACTAGAATGGCAATTAGAAGGGTACTTTCTACCCCTTACTCACACCCACACCCGCACCCACACCCACACTAACACCCCATCCTTTCCCCTTCAGCCCCTTCCTCCCCAGTTCTAAATCCATATTGCATCTAAAGCAATGTCAGAGGAATGTACTTCACAAGGGAAATGGGGAAAACTCATGCGCATAAAAAAATCCTGGCAAATCTTTCAACATTGCCGCCTTCAACGTGGATAGTATAGAAATCTGACTTAGATCTAACCCCTTGTGTACAAACAGACTCAGTTGAAGCACTTTTACAAGCTCTAATATAAATTAAAAAAAAGGAAACATAAATAATAACGTTAATGATTTATATCAACGAGAATTTGGAAGTGATTATCAATAAGTGTTTGAATTAATTTGAATGCTTCCAGGCTATTCGTGTGTAACACATTTACCCAGTTTAAGTAATACGTTTACCCAAACACAAACAATACCATGTATTTGAGAGATGTGGCTGAAAAATAAGAATTCCTTGTCATCAAGTATGCAGTAAGCTTTGTAACGTGAAGTTGATGCTATAAATTTACGATCCTCTAGCAACAGTAAGATCTCTTTTAAGACTGTCATTCAGAAAAATATTAAAAACTATATAAACTACAAAAAGCACGTAATTTGTTCTTTAAGCAGAACAATACAGAGTATATAAATATATCAAAATGAAAATGGTTATGCAATATACCTTTTGTGTGCCAACTAAAGAACTTGCTAATGCGTTAGTAGGTATTAGTATTTGAGAAACAATGTATAGCAGAAATTCTGTATGACATCGGGGACCCCGGGTGACCAAGTGGTTGAAGGCGCTCGTCTTTAGAGATCACTCACTTCTCGCCTGTCAACGTGGGCATGTGAGAAAGCTTGTAGTTTTCCGTGCGTCGGTGGTTCTTTCCAGGATTCATCCTCCACCAAATATACTGTCCGCCGTGTATAACCTATCATGTGCTGAAAAATGGCGTTAAACCCACAAAACCAACCGTATGACATCACTGCATTCTCTTTAAAACTTAGCGAAAGTTGCGTGTGTGTGTGTGTGTGTGTGTGTGTGTGTGTGTTTATATTTGTGTTTAAAAGCACATCAACATATACAAGGTTATATCGTGCCTATGTGATTATAGTCTTGCCCGAAACTCACCAGGATGCCGGATCCGGCATGCTGTCTGGAACCCACAACTTACTAGTCGCGAGTCCGGTACACTTAACACTGATCCATCGAGACTCCCAAAAGGTCTTGACATTATTTGAGGATACTTTTCTTGTACGTATCCAACATTCAGCACGACTAAACTCTTGTCAGGACGTATAGAACAATGACAGTCCAAATTATTTTCGCCGTCACATGCGCGCAACATATCTACCGACGGTGAAAATAAATGCGTCGCTGAAATTGAAAATGGTTGATTGCATTGTTGTTGTAGAGATGCTAGCTTGAAGGATAAGAATACAAGGTGTAAGAAACATTGCAATTCGATGAATGCATGGTTATTCTTGAAGCTAAGTGTTGTAGATTAAAAATAGGTCCGATTAAATTTATCAACAAATTCTAACCAGTTAACTGTATCCGATCAAATTAATATGAAGAACAACATATCAGGTCCAGGTTTATCAAAAAAAAACAACAAAAAAACCCCAACTAATTTTGATATAGAAAATGACAAAACAACGAACGCAGTTTAATTTACTTGTAATAGACACGTTCTAAGATGAACTCCATGTAAACTTGACAAATCACGTACACAGTGGAGCATTTAGTAAGATTAACTGAAAGAGTAGCAAAGCCTTTGCCTTAATTAATAACACGACGACAGCCCATAAAAAAACAAAAATAAAACAAAGCATACCATAACAGCTATAGTACAAACATTTCAGTGAGTCGATATAAAATCTTTCTGAACGGATATAATTCTTAATCTCAATGACAGAGTTATTTTGACGTATCAGTATCTTTAAATTATCGTTGACCTCACCCCTGGTATTTAGCAATCAGATATCGTCATGATTGATCGATCAGAAAAAGTCATTTGCTCGGTATTTATTCGTATAGCCCTTGTAACTTGCACGGTCTTTATTCGTATAACGCCTGTAACTTGTCCGGTAGTTATTCGTTTAGACTCTGTAACTTGAGGGATAAATACAATCAGGACCGGCCTTAGGCTGATTAGACCGATTTGGCTCAATGGGGCCCCGCGCTCACAGCACGTTAGTGATTTTAAAATAAATGTATCTACAGAGAAGAAAATTTTAAGTTCAATATAACATAAAACTTGTTTAAAAGTTTATTTCCAAATGCCGTCCTCACAGAGGGCCCCATACGTAAATCCAGGGGCCCCCGCCTAATGATCCAATTCGGACCCCGCCTTTGCTAAGGCCGTTCCCGAATACAATCATTACACAAAACAGCTTTGAGAAGCACGTGTAATGAGGAATTCAAACTGTCAATACGATTGTCATGAATAAATTTAAAATAATTCGGAAATTACTCAATCAGAGAATGATAATCTTGGATTAAGAACAATGTCTGAGTCATCCGTATGTTTCCACTAACTAGAAATCTTATCTATTTTTAAATTGTTTGAACTGCAAACAGAGCCTCAAGTTAAAATAAAAGTGTAAGTTACATAATAATGGTTAATTTCCTACCAAACTTACGGCGATGCAGGTTGGCCGTTATTGTAATTGTAGTATTTGGGTTTTTCGTCATACTGCCTGTTAAATACAAAATGGACATTAAAGACTGAAACAAGTCTTAAAATTATTATTTAAAGTCTTATATAAAGAAAGAAAGAAAGGAAATAAGCATTTCAAGAATGAGATATCAATGCATCTGCGCAAGCGAAATGTTATAAGGGTTAGGTCTTTTGCCCATGCCGAGAAATAGTAATCGAGTTGTAAAACTAATGTCTTTGTAAATATGAGGTAAAATTTGCAAGAAACACAATAACTTAGCACATCTACTTAAACAGCACTCAAAACACTGCAGTATTATCTATTACGATAATCATGAGGCAAACGCATTATATTGGTGGAAATACTTAAACATTTTATATTTTGATAAAATAATTAGCATTATTGTTCACGCTAATAAAAACTTACCCAAAATTACAAAATGCACTAAATCACACATATTTTAGTTTATTTCTCATTTCTAGACCAGCTATTTTAGTCCTTATCTTGTTTTGATCCTTCTTTTAAACGTGAAAAATGTTACTTTCATAAACAACACTTGGTTCTTATCCATAATGCTTTAAGGCACACTGCCATGTATATGATGCTAATTTCGAAAACTAAATATAGAAAATAAACTGCTGAATGTATATTTCAACTTCGAAAACTGAATACAGAAAAATAAGCTGTTGAACTGAAGTATGTATATTTGAACTACAAAAACTAAATACAGAAAACAAACTGTTGAATTAAAGCATGTATATTTCAACTTCAAAAACTGAATACAGAAAGATAAACTGTTGAATTGAAGTATGTATATTTCGACTTCGAAACAAAATTAACTGTGGAGCTAAAGCATGTATATTTCAACTTCGAAACAGAAAACTAACTGTGGAACTAAAGCATATATATTTCAACATACTTTTCATGCTCTGAATTCATCAAAGAAAAAACGAATGTTTTTATGTCAGTTCGTATCATCATCTGTAATACAAACTTTTCAGTATGAAGTGTCCTTAAGGTTTAAGAAACTTAACATGTTTTCAACAGCCATTTTTTCATGTCTATGTAATCCTGATATGTTTTATTTCGTAATAATGCCAACTCATGAAAAAACCACACAATACGTGTAATTCTTCGCATTCCCTGTGTAAATAGTTAGTATATACATTATTTTACTCATGCAATTTACAATTATGAAACAAAATGTTATTCAAGAATTGTGTTTTCCCCCATTCTAGAGCACCAGAGGTTAGGGGAAAATCTCGACATTCGACGGAATGGAGCGTCGCCCAAATCTCGTGCGTAAAAATATTTTCCCAGATTAAGACTGGATTAATCATAGTCCAGTTAACTTAAAAGCCATTTTTGTCGTAAACATGATTAAGTAATGGGCAACCTTTACCTTCCCCCAAATTAGAAACTCTATTGCCTGACGTTTTGACATATTGCAGTGATATGGTAATGCGATGGTTACGAGTACCTATGTTTGACAGTAGTACAGCGGTAATGTAGTAAGTTATGTAGCAGTGACGTAGTATTGTGGTAAATTGTATATGAGTAAATGTGTGTGACACAGTGTAGCGATAATGTAGTATGGTATATTGTGTACGGGTAACTGTGTGACAGTGCATCTATGTAGTAAGTTGTGTTTGAGCAACCGTGGGACAGTTCAATGATGTGTTAATGCCGCAAGTTGTACATAAGTAACTGCCTTGATATGTGTTATAGCATAGTGGTGATGTGGTAATGTGGCAAGTTTTATATGAGTAACTGTCTTGATATGTGTTATAGCATAGCGGCGATGTGGTAATGTGGTAAGTTATATGAGTAACTGTGTGACAGTGCAGCGATGTGGTAATGTGGGAAGTCGTATACCACCAGTAAACGCGTGTGACAGTGTGGTGATGTAATGTGTGTAAAGTTTGTGCTAGTAACAGTGTGCAACATAGTGCAGCGCTGTGTTAATGTTTGAAAAAACTGTGTACAAGTAACTTTGTTGACATATGTTGCAGCATGCATTAAATATATTTTATATTTGATGTATTTCCTTGCCGTTGTCATCGTGGTTGTTATTATTATTTTTTAGAATATATACCCGTCCCTGACCATATTCAGATTTAAGTTTACAATATAAGTTTTCATATCAACATTAATAGAAATGATCTCCCTTTCAGCAATAGCAGTTTCAATGGCTATATAATTAAATATACTCAACACTCTTAGAAATTTCATGCCCTGGTCAATATTAATTTATTAGCAATTTCAATTAACAATGATCAAGATATTGGTGAAACCACGCTGAATGAGCATCTGGCTAATCGTAAAAAAAAAAACAGGACTAATGACATGTAAGATTAAAATATCATAGTTCAAGAGAAAAGAAAATCGCTCTGTTCAGTTCTTGTTTAAAATAATGGGGTGCTCTCCCTTATTATCCTCGTATTGCATCAAGGACTGGGGGGGGGAGGCGCTCACCAGTTATTATGTACTTTTGAGAGAGTGACGTATGTAAGGTGATATTGTTTGCATTTAAAACATGCACAGTGGACAGAATGTTGGCATACTTCTACGCTACTTTGATGTAATGTAGCTGTTGGATATTGTATTTTTGGCAATTGTACATTATCTAAGCGCACTGCTAACTAAAATGACTGCTCCCTTGTGCTAAAAAAATCAGCCTGAATTAGTCTAAAGTACACTATCCTTAGCAGTTATTAAAATAGGGAAAATTAATTTTGCCAGACTAGACAATACCAGCTTCTGAAAGTACAATTGATGAATTACCAATTATATAAAATGTATAAAAAAATTTTAAAAAAAGTTATCGCCTCTTTTTTTTACGATTTACCTCTGAAGTTCAGAAAGTGAAAAATGACCAAGTTGAGCTAGCACTTTTTTTAAAAGTTGCACATCTGGAGTAAGGCCAAGCTCTATAATCCATATTACGCCTATCAATCATATACCAAAATAAAGGCATTTAAAGGTTCTTTGAACAATACTAAGATATACAAGGTCTGTTTTAAATAGCCAGTATAACCAGTGGGGAAACCCGGGGAAATTATTTTTCTTTAAAATTCTAACCCAAAATACAAAACTTTAGAGCGCCACCTATGCTTCATAAACGCCTTGATTTGTATCATCAATACATTAGCCATTTTTGAAAAGTCAACAAGCATATCGAAAGAGAAATGAAAATTTCGACAAAATAAATGTAAAATATTAAATTTGCAATGTTCTTCATTGGAAACTTTCTTTGTTTTTAGTTGGGTACATATCTCCTGGCATTTTGATTATGTGTCATGACCTGCATTTGGATTAAAGCGCAGTTTGTGATAATAGCTTTCATTAAAGTCTTCGTTCTCGTGTGCTTTAAATACAGATATATCAACACATGTGCGTGATAGTTCGTATCATATGCCACAGGATATGAATGCATACGTACAAAGTAGTTCCGATGCAGAAGGTTAATAACACAGATTAATGACCCTTGAGAGAATTCTTACCAAACTGATTAATGCCATCAGGTGGCGCTTTGCAGAAGCATTTGGAATTAATATGCCCACTGTTTTCCACAATAGTTCGTAATAAAACTATTCGTAATTAACTAAAACAATGGCAAAGATTGTTGCTTCAGTTAAAACTGAGACAATTTAAAATTTTAAAGATGTCTAATAAATATTATATGAGTTATTTTAGTGAAAAGTTAATATCTAGCTTGGGGAACTTGTTTACACAACAAGTGTTGTCCAACAGTACATTGCGTAAGTGTTCTTCTGTGTGTTAATAATTGTAGTGATCAGAAAGCTTTTGATCAGATTAAATAAAAGGTTACATTAAATTCAATAATTAGAACCAAAAAAGGCGTAGTTTAAAAGCTAAAATCTATGCCAAATTAGTGGTAGGATAATTAAGAAAGCCTGGATAACTTATAAAATGTGTTCAATAGCTACGCAATACCCGGAAAAGAAAGAAATTACCGTGTCTGGGTTTGCTTTGGAGTGGAAACCTGTGACCTGAGCAAATGGCACGATTATTAAAACATCGCAAATCAATAGCAGACACACACACACACACTCTCTCTCTCTCTCTCTCTCTCTCTCTCTCTCTCTCTCTCTCTCTCTCTATATATATATATATATATATATATATATATATATATATATATATATTGACAATAAAAGAAAATGAATCAATATGACATAATCAAATTAACTATCAAATCACGATAATTTTAGATTTTGGCAGACGGAAGCAAAATGATGGTTCAAGAAAAAAGCAGTAAATAGTAACGTCACAACAGTCAGTTACGGACAAGTATTCCATCCTGAAAAAAAAACAACGCAGACATATGATGTTAAATCAGAAAGCACGGTATCTCTAGCAGCACTACTTGCATCAAAATCAGCAGCTGCTGCAGTGATCAGTACAAACAACAATGCGGTTAAAATAACTTCAAATTACACTTAAGCATTTCAGTCGATTAAATAATTGTGTCCAAATATTTGCTTTAAAAATAAAGCCGACACGTTAGAATATATAAACCCTTCAAGCACTAAGATTCAAATCTATGGCTTGTAGTAACGTTTGGAAAATAGTAGATCAACAAAATTCTATGAAGGAAATCGCAGAATCAAGTTCGCTTATGTCGAGAAACGTGGTTTAACATCTTATTGTTAGCACCATGGTTCAAAGTAAACATCTCATCTGGAATATCTCTGTCTTCTCCAACATTACTGCAGATCTGCATCTCTGAGGCACAGTTATCCGCCGGAAGTCAGTCTTTTCACGCAGAAATCTCTCCCACTTTGATTATATAGTACATGAACAACTGGACATATACACACATATATTTAATATATTAGTTAGATTAATACGGATTATACCCATTGTGATCTGAGAATAAGAATATGACTGTCTGTGTCACACAGAGTAAACTGCGTGTGGGTATGGAACTGACTGAGTCACTATGAGTGCACTGCATCGGCAAGACTTGGACATTTCCATTCCTCTACAAAGAAATCCGTGATTTGATACTGGAAGGGTTATATATTCAAGAGGTATAATGGCTATAGAAATAAGTCAGGATTAGGAAAATTCATACAATTTAATCCATTAGAAAGCTAGCCAAACATGTCACAGTTTAGCTTTTGTTAGAACACACTACTGGTATCGGCAGCGGCACAAACTTGAACTACAAGGGCATGCATGAAATAGGGGAAGAATTCGGGCGTGGTGAGCAATCTAGTCAAGTTGTAAGTCTTGATTAACGAAAGAATAATTCGTCATAAGGAAAATTAATTTAATTCAGATCGAAATAAATTATTGATCAAACGATAGTTTTGCATGCATTTTAAGCAAACTGATTTTGCGGAGAATGAGAGATAATTAGAATAAAGAGCAGGAAACAATTAATCCCAATATGGGATCACCAGTTTTCTGCTTAGTTTGCAAAATGTCTTGAAATAATTATCAGAGATTATATTATAAGCATGCAAAAAGATTTAACTGTTCCATGAAAGAACCAACAAGATTAAATTAGGTGCTAAAGACCCACTGATCATACGTTGAAAGTCTTAAAAACCGGGGGACAAGATAGCTTTAACAGTCTCGGAGATCACCTGAAGGATATTAACACTTTGGATAGGCGACCACAAACTAATTTGTTTCCAAAGAGGCTACTTCCGTCACAAAAATATAATTTTGTTTTCTCGGACTATTCAAAACAGTCTGAATATGTCAAAATACAGATACTAAAATTGCTAAATACGTTTTTCTCAAAATTGAAAATCGAAGGTGGTCAAAGGTGCCAGGCAAGAAATCATTTGTTGTGCAAGGGAAAGGAATGAATGAAGAGATAAAAGTTATTTAATACTGCTGGAGGAGTGGGTTAAAGTAACTACGGGAAGAGAAGTTTGTGAAGCTTGCGAACAGTAGCAGTGACACAGGCGAACAAAGCCAAACCTCTGAGGGGAATTTTGCCTCGACGACCTTTGCGGAGACCACGTGTGTCTCATATTTGGTGGTGGAATAACGGGATTTAACCTTAAACTGCAATGTCAAATGTGGATGTATTAGCACTCTTCATTATGTAACGGCGATGTGAAGCAAAGTTCATCATAAACTGACATACAATTACATGAAGTAGATAAAGTATATTTATATTTTTTTATTTCGAGCATTCTGTATGAATCATCACCCTCTCAAACATATCACCAACACCCTCTTCTTACATCATGCACGTTCGTACTCAAAGACGTGATTCCTGGAGTACAGATTCGATGTTTATTCAAATGCAATGGCTTGACTAATAATGTCAAAAGCTTTGGAGTGTGTAACTTTGGTGTTGACAGAGCTAACAAACCTAATAACAGATGGTGAAAATAAAGTCAAATGTGTCTATAGCTATTTTGCACACAGCCAGAAAGGTATAAATCTGGTCAAACATTGCATTAGAATACATGATATACATGTCAATTAACTGAAGTTCGAGGTTACTTAACCCAGGGCCAATAAGCTCAACACAGGTATTATGAAAACTTCAAAAGTTCATTTGGATCGAGGAAAAAAGGAAAACATACGATTTCATGAAAGCTGTTAATACGATCAGTATTTTATTTTGGATTTTTTATCCTTGGACAACATTTCAAGGAAAGAACATACGGTGAATCAAAAATGTATAAGATCATTAGCCTGTCCGACTTTTAAAAAAAAAATATCAATATATCTTAGATTTGTTTGATTTCAAAGTCTAACAAGCACCATTGTTGTCGCGCATCAGATTGTGCTCGTAAATAATAATAACACAGCTATGAAATCGAAAATTACTTTGACTGCATTTTTATTAGAAGCTGGCAATCTATGTTTGATAGAATCCTCAAGGGGCGTCCTTAGTGGCATTCGTATTTGCCAATAATGATACTTCAAGAAGATTCTATCCAACATGGAAAGAAATGCTTATAATCGCTGCCACTAACCAGAAGTCTTCTTTTTTTTTTTTTTTTTTTTTTTTTGAAATACTTAACCCCATATATTGTAATTACCTTACAAAATGTGGGGACAGGCTATTATTGATATATGGTCAACATTGTCACCATGGAGACACAATGACGAAATGATGTTTTCTAGTGGGTATTTTGATATGATACTGGATTAATAGGACAGTGCCTACTGATACAGACTGCTGTGTCGGCCAGATTTGTCTTTTTTAACTATCGAAATCTTTGCTTAAAATTCTCTCCAACAACTCCAATATTCCTCTTTATACAATCATAGTAATGATTAAGCATATCATGATTTTATTTATTTACATTTGAGCAGTAAATATTATCCCGTTTTTCGTGGTACCCTTTGAGGATGTGATCCATCATCGGCGCCATTTCACAGAAAATGCCATCAAGAATATTTTATCATACAAATTGGATGATTATTTCGTTTCCGTGTGCACCAAATAGGGCGTAGGGATTGACAAGCAAGTTTAAATTACCATTTCTCACTTTGAATACTCTGGATCTCATGAATAATTAAACATTCTTGTCAAAACCGTTTTAAGTTTTTCCTCATCTAAAATATCACTGTGCATTACGTTTGTACTTACTTGACCTCGAAACAAATTATGACCGTTTTTAGGGGTGATTCCGAGGTGGCACCACCTTTACCATAATCAGGCCATTTTCAGTTACAAAATGAGGTTTTGCTTATTGTTCTACTAAA
>JAECUM010028950.1:0-36383 GCA_016617855.1 Megalonaias nervosa | reverse complement strand
AAAAAAAAAAACAACAAACAAACAAACAAACTACAAGGTTGTTATCAGTTTTCAGGCTAGCTATAATGTAAGGAACTATTTTCCTGCCAAGTCAGTCAGGGTATATCCCCTAGTTACGAAACACCAGAGTATGAATCGTTTATCCATCATATGATCCTTTCATAAGGTAAATCTTCGTTTGAAAGAAATTAAGAATAGCGTATTATATTTCATGCAACGTAAAAACATGCAAATTAATGAATCATAAAATGCAAATGACATAGTTGATAAACTTGATATACACGTTACGATGCAGCTGACATCGCATGAAATTTCATCATGGCAATGCGAACAATATTGCAACAATGTTACATATTCCCCTGTATAAATATGTAATTAGCAAATACAAAGTTGCAATTGGAAGCAAATGATAGTACAAGATACTATATCTCATAAAATATTGTAAACTAAATAATAATCCGAAATACTGAAACTGTTAATTCTTTATTTTTCTACTTAAACTTCAATCAACAAATATTTCTTGATTTATAATTTTAATTCTTACTATAAAACAGTTTGAAAAATAATTTCATTCTAATCTGTACTATAACACAGTTGGATAAATATTCTAATTCTAATTTTTCCTATAACACAGTTGGATAAATACTCAAATTCTAATTCTTAATATAACACAGTTGGATAAATATTCTAATTCTAATTCTTAATATAACACAGCTGGATAAATATTCTAATTCTAATTTTACTATAACACAGTTTGATAAATATTCTAATTCTAATTCCTAATATAGCACAGTTTGATAAATATTCTAATTCTAATTCTTAATATAACACAGTTTGATAAATATTCTAATTCTAGAGATTTGTCTTCCACTTACCCTTCCTTGGTATCATTGAGTTTTCTGGCTGAGCCGAGAAACGTAACTATTTGTTCATAATTCACTTGTCCAGGTCTGTTGGGTGAGACAAACTGTGCGATCAAAATTCGCAAATTGTCTGGTCTTATGTAAACCTGCGCAAGGAATAGAAAACTCTAGTGAACAGAATCTATGGTAAAATATACTAAGAAGTTACAGACACAGTAAAAACTTGCTACTGCCATCCGCATTCGAAAGCCACGATAACAGTTTGTTATAATTATCTAATGGCCGCGCTTATCATTGAAAGGGTACAATACTATCAAAATAGGTGTGTCTTTACTCTGATGTCCATGCCCATCAAGGAAAGCGCGCAGTACTATGAAAATAGGTGTGTCATTACTCTGATCATAAGGAGGCCAAACTCTGATATTTAATACTTTACTTAATTTCCTGAGATTATATATGTTTCTATCCTGAATATTTACTGTCTGTTATTACACCTCTACAATTAAAAAATAAAATATCTTTCTTTTCATCAAACCAGCTTTGCTATTACATCTTATTGACATAGTCAGTTTTTATCAAAACACATCCTTAACTGTCATCAGGAGATCCCAAGTATTTCAGGATACACACTTGCCGTTTTTAGCTCTTCATTACCCTGAAAGAAACGCCATTATTAACAGCAGAAGATCTAATCATCAGAAGAATAAACCCTGATCATAAATAGATCATAACCCTCGTTACCACCAGAGCAGAATCCCAAAGTCACATGAGGATTCGTGTTACCACCAGAACAGAATCCCAATGTCACATGAGGATTCGTGTTACCACCAGAACAGAATCACAATGTCATAAGCAGATTTGTGTTACTTCAAGAACATAATCATAATATCACACGAAGGCTCGTGTTACTACCAGAACATAATCACCATGTCACAAGAAGATTCGTGTTACCACCAAAACATAACAAGAATGTCACATAAAGATTCGTGCTACCACCAGAACATAATCATGATGTCACATGAAGATTCGCGTTATCATCAAAATATACCTTCATTCTAGTCTGAAGACTATCATCATCGGAATCAAATCTGAACTTCATCAAATGTTGAATCAAGTCACGGTAACCAATATATATATATATATATATATAGTTATATATATATATAGTTATAGTTATATATAGTTATATATATATAGTTATATATATATATATATATATATATATATATATATATATATATATTGGGTTCAAAATGCATTGCGCGAGATCGGCATTAACAAAGCTGTTCAGTTGCAATGGAATGTGTATGCATGTATAAGGTTCAACGACATATCAGCACAATTATGGCAAACGTGTGCCAAGTAAGTTTATGTATCGCTAAAATATACACAAAACAGAAATAAATGCAGTTAAGGATAGATCGTTAAAATACAAAAGTCCGATTTAAAGAAAGAAAATAATAGCTCTCATTTAAAAAGTCTGAAATTATATCAGTTGGAGCATCACAACAGGACACATTAAGGGGTGTAACGGTCGCCTCGATTAGTCATTTCTTAGGACGTACAGGAAGGCGAATCTGACCTATTCTACGTCATCAAAGCCCGCATGAGGAACTTGTGGTGGAAACGAATACAACAGTTTTGGTATGGTGATAAGGAAAGGTAGGTTTAAAAATGTAAAATATTTGAAAGAATTTAATCGCTTTCAGGCAAATGTGAGTAATACTTTGTTTTGATTTAGTGAGATGTAGACAGAGGTAAAGTCGCAGAGGATCCCAGAGAAATGTATATGAATTTTGCGCAATTGACTTAATACTTTTGGAAAAAAATTAATTTCTAATAGAATCAAGCCCAATTAGATATTATGTAACAATAAATTTACTTAAATCTTTTATTGGTATTTCATTTTTATACATGTAATGGTATTCAAGGAGGTCAATGACACTTATCAGGTCCGGCCCTAGGGCAAGGCGAACGAGGCTGTCGCCTTGGGCCCCGCGCTTCTCCGCAATGCATTTTTGTTTTCCTTGAGGTCCCGCGCTCATCGCTTGCTGCCTTGGGCCCCGCACATCCTAGGGCTGGGCCTGACACTTATCACAAAATAAGTAATTGATACCTTTATAATGTAATTGCCAAACTTAAAATGTAGGCTTTTACATAATAGTGTCATGGCTGAATCAAGTATTCCGTGCAGGAAAAGTCAAAAGCTGAAGAGTTGAAACTAAGCCAAAACTAGAATGTACTGAAGCCATTTGGCTCGTTTCCAGACGCTTGTCCAAGTGTCACTCGCCAGCCTATTTGCTACAAGAAACTTAATATTTCATTTGACAGAAGACGACAATAAAGATTTATTACTCACGGTATATGGTTTCTATGTTTCGAAGGTTGTGGAATATTCTTATATGATGTGCCAAATCGTTCAATTTGGGGAGGAAATAATGAGATGAAAAGATAACGAAAAATAGAAAAAGATTTTTTTAAAAAATCACGCACACTCTTACAATAGATTCAACATGACAGTTAAGTATGTATTTTCATGACGTTGGCAACTCTCGAGTCAGTATGTCCTGCTCTAGACATTAGCTCTCTATATACCCTGCTCTAGACATAACTGATAAAATCTCACGCTCTAAAGATAACTGTTAATAAGTCCTGCTTTGGAGATAACTGTCGTTAAGTCCTGCTCAAGACATAACTGTCGTTAAGTCCTGCTCTAGATATAACTGATATAATGTCACGCTGTAGAGATAACTGTCAATAAGTTCTGCTTTGGAGATTACTGTCGATATGTCCTGCACTGGAGATAACTGTCAATACGTCATGTTCTAGGATAACTGTCAATAAGCCCTGTTATGGAGACACTATTCAATAACCTCTGCTCTAGACATAACTCCCAATAAGTCCTCTTCTGGACATAACTATCAATAAGTCCTGCACTGGAGATAATCTGTCAATCTGTTATTTTCTAGAGATGACTGTCAATAAGTCCTGCTCTACACATATCTATCAATGTGTTCTGCTCTACAGATAACTGTCAATAGGCCATGTCCTTGAAATAACTGTCAATAATCCCTGCACTGGAGATAACTGTCAATCTGTCCTGATCTAGTGATAAATGTAATTACTCCCTTCACTGGAGATAACTGACAATATGCCCTGCTCTAGTCATAACTGTCAGCAAGTCCTGCTCAAATATAATTGTCAAAAAGTCTTGTTGAAGATAACTGTCAATTTACACTGCCAGAGACATAACTCTCAGTAAGCCTGCTCTGTGGATAATTGATAACATGTCCAGCGCTATAGATAACTGTCAATAAATCATGCTCTGGAGATAACTGTAAATAAATCCTTTTTTGGAGATAACTGTCAATATGTCCTGCGTCAGATACAACTGTCAATAAATCATGCTCCAGATATAACTGTCAGTAAGTCCTGCCATGGAGATATCTGTCAATAAGTCTTGCTCTGGAGATGACTATCAGCAAGCCTGTATACTGTATTAACAATGACGATATTGATTTACGATATATCTTAAAAATAACTTGATTAGGTTGTCCAAAAGTATATAAATGTGAAAACGATAGACATTAAAGGCAGGCCAGCTATCATTAATTAGGATCTATTCACTGATAATGTGTATTATCATTCGCACAAACTTACCTATGTATATACATTTTTTCTATTGTATTTTATATTTAGGTTTACTGTTTCTTGTTTTGTATTATATATTTTTTAATAAAACTAGCTTACCGGGAGATTCATCATAATTGGATTAGCTGTACAAAGTAAAATTTACTCCAGTATGAAGTATCCATAGCAACATTTATCTAAAAGAGTTATACCGTATGAAGTATCCATAGCAACACTTATCTAAAAGAGTTATACCGCATGAAGTATCCATAGCAACTTTTATCTACAAGAGTTATGTCGCATGAAGTATCCATAGCAACATTTATCTACAAGAGCTATGTCGCATGAAGTATCCTAGAAACATTTATCTACAAGAGTTATGTCGCATGAAGTATCCATAGCAACATTTATCTACAAGAGTTATACCGTATGAAGTATCCATAGCAACATTTATCTACAAGAGTTATACCGTATGAAGTATCCATAGCAATATTTATCTAAAAGAGTTATGCTCAAGCTTCAAGTAAACTGCACAATAAGTGCAAGCTTCAACTGGTTCAATGTTCAGCAATTACGTTGTCGTTTTAGAAAATTAATTACAGCCGGAAAAAGTCAGGCCATATTCATTGATTGTTTTCCAAAAACTACAAACATTACTGCAATCGAACCTATTAGTTTACACTTCACTGTACATTATCAAAATACATGGATGTGGATTCATTACTGTCTTAAGTTTAGACTGGGGTCATGCCTCTGAAAGCATCGAGAAATATCTTCAGTTTTCATTTAAGGAAGAAATGGTATTTGGAGATTTTACACGAGGAATATGCAGACGATATTTCTAGATGCAGAAACGCCAGCGTGATGATACTTCTGAGAGCTGGACAACATTGTGGGCAATTTCCCCGTTAAATTTTCACGCACTCAATGTATTGAATTGGGTTTTATATATCAATACTGTCTTACCTCATTTCTTTTGAAAACATGATCCAGATGTGTCATGTCGCACCATCCAGTAAGGTCCGGACGGTCGTAACGGCAGGCATCCATGTACACCTGCTTGAGAGTCTCCGATGTGACATTTTCCAGATCTTTTGCAAGAAGTCTTTTCAACAAACTCTCTTCGCTTGAGCTCAGCGTAATTGGGTCCGTTGGAAGTAAGACCCTTTTGGGGACTAAGTTATAAAGGTCATCTACCTCTCGGTTATCTATGTAGCCATTCATGTTGTCAGTGTCGGCGAAAGGATTGTAGTGTGCCTTGTACTCGGTATCGGCGGCTAAAGGAGCGGCTTTTCCACCTGTCCACTGTTCCGGTTCAAACACTGTTGACATGTCATTCTTACTTCGGTTGGCTTGGAGGGGAGCTAACTTGCGCCTGACGTTTTTAGAATCGGGCCGAATGTGCGCTAAACTTGTTGGCTTTAAATGGTATTGAAAAGAAAAGACTCTAAAATTAGTAATAAAGAAAATCGACCAGTGTTATGTCGCAAATGATATCAAAGAAAATGTAATACATTTTAAATGGAATGATACATACCAATATGTTTAACATCTGAGACTGGTTTCTGAGACGACTCTGGTTTCTGAGACAATTTTACAGTCAAACAGAAGAAAATTCGATCAATATTTTCATTATTTCTTACAAATCAAACATTATTATACCTTCTGTATTAAGCATGGAAAGTAATTTTTCCCTTATTGAAATAATAAAGTGTGTTCCAAAACGTATAGATTTATTTCTACGTTTAATGAAACTCTAAAAGTTTTTCTGGAACTTTGTCAAACTGATTTTGCCTTATAACTAAAGAATTGTCCAAGCAGAAAATCTCAGTAGCTTTTACGCGACATTTTCTATTTATAAAACGATATTGTATTTCGCGTATGTCTAGAGATTTTGTAAAAGTACCTTGCTTATCTCCCCGAAGTACAATACCAAAACTGGTTATGTTACTTGATCTTTTTGTTTACACTGCTCAAGAACCTCGAGGATCAAGTTCTAACAATTGAATCTAACATTAGAAACTATATATTTCTTTCTAGTGCCTTTGGTATGTTTGGCATGTGATAAAATATTTCATATTCCATTTTCGAATGACCCGTTTTCAAATTACGCGAATTCACAACATAGACAAATGGCTGGTTCGCATTTTTACGTACAAATAAGCACAATAGCTTTAAAAAGCGTATCATTGTAATACAGTTTTTTTTTTTTCGAAAGTGCGAAAGAGAATATTGTAAGCAGGTCTTAAATAATATGCAGCTAGATGATTTTAAATAAGATGTTTAAAAAAGACGCTGAAGAACTTTCCACATTATCAGTGCCAAAAGGCCATTAGGAGACAGGGCCGGCCTTAGGCCGATTAGACCGATTTGACCGCGTTCACAGGGGCCCCGCGCGTTAGTAATTTTTAATAATATACCTATAGAGAGAAAGTAATTTAAAGCGATGGAAGAAACTTTTAAGTTCAATATCATATAAAACTTGCATAAAAGTTTATTTCCAAATGCCGTGCTCACAGGGGGCACCGCGCGTCAATACAAGGGTCCCCGCCAAAATGGTCCAAATCGGGCCCCGCTTTTGCTAAGGTCGGTGCTGTTAGGTGACAAAATGAGTAGTAAAAGGTTGACAAAAAATACCATATTCACATTTAGAAGAAGCAAACGCAATGCAAAACAAAAAGAACGGGTAGTAATATTAGATTTGCCATCAACACCACACGAACAACTTTGGTTGATGTGGGTGAACATGTTTTAAAGCAACAGAACCAAGCGTTGTTGGTAAATAATCTTGTCCCCCCCCCCCCCCATCTCCTCCGTTTCGTACCACCCAAAGAATAGATTTCAATATCATCATAAGGAAACTAAATCATTGTATGCCACAAACTATCTAGCTCAACAAAATCGACCACAATTGGCAGTAAATGAATGCTTGATATTTCCGTAATCCCATTCCTACCATTACCTCCACCCCGGGGAGCCGATTAAGAGTGATAATAATCCATGTAAGGACGGGTTTCCAGTCGTAAATTTAAAACTTATCATTGACACCAGCGTTCCTAGCTTTTTGCAACATGGATATAAGTGAATCAAGTCATAATCCTACATGGAGACAACATGTTGTAGTTACCAGAAATCTCTTTCCCACGGAAAAACTTTGCTTCCGTTCATCTTCCAGCTAAAACATATGTCTTTCCAAGTGTGTGTGTGTGTGTGTGTGTGTGTGTGTGTGTGTGTGTGTGTGTACAAATAACTGAAGCGCTGGAGATAGGGGGAGGGGAGAAAGCGGTAAGAGAGATTCAGTGAGACCACTTGACAGTTTGAAGCTATTACATTTTATAACTCTCTTAAAACGAATTTGTAGAGGACCGACCAGACGGAAATTATCGGCCATAAGCCTGCAAGGTGAAATGCGGCATACATGTTTCTCTTACTCTTGAAATCTAGAACAAGAGTCCCTCTGTTGTGCAAAAATAATATCCAGGAATTCAACTTGGTACCCTTTATTTCTTTCATCTGCTGAGTATTGAAATCATCTCTGATATTCTTCATCAATAACAAGATTTTCGAAAGAGCTGCAGTGGTGGGTATATTGGATGTTAGCTTGGCACCATTTTCATTTATGACAACGTAGATATCATTAGAATCTTTCGATGAAAACCCCGTTTCATAACAATCATCCATTCAGGGGGAGAAGTGTCAACAAGATTTGGAAGACAGTCATCTCGGCAGCCATATTAGATGAACGCCAAAAGCTATTTTCATTCAGGCCCAACAAAATAACATAAGATGTCTAATGGTGGAAACCTCGTATTGATTTATCCATCCATTTGGGACAAGTAGAGATAACACTGTTTTCAGTAATTTCATCATCGTGGCCATATTGAGGGTAAGTTATTTTCATTAAGGACCAACTAGACACCACAGGAACACTTCTTATGGAAAGAGACGGAGAGGCAGAAAAACAGAGAGACAAACAGAGGGAGGAAAAACCGCATCAAAATGACTTTGCATTTAAGAGTAGCGAAAACAAGATTTTAAAGATGGCCACTTATTGAACGTCAGCTCAATACCATTTTAATTTAGGATCAACAAAACATTATAAGAAGTCTTTTAGTTAACACCAATGCTGATATGGGCATTCATCCAGGAAATATAGTTTTAAGATTTTCAAGCTGGTTACTGTGCAGCCCAATTAGATTGGCACCATTTTCATTTAGGACTAACTAAACATCATAAGAAGTTTTCTGGTGAAAACACCATATCAATATGATTTTCCATTCAGGTGGAGTAATGTCGACATGTTTGTCAAGCTGGCCGCTGTGGCGGTCATGTTGGAAGTCAGATGGGCACCGTTTAGAATTAACTACATATCATATGAAGTCTTTTGCTGAAAATCTCATGTCAATATGGCTTTTCTTTCACGAGGAGTAGCAATAACAAGATTTTCAAGACGATGACTGATCTGACGGCTATACTGAATTGGCACCATTTTAATTCCAGACCAACCAGACATCATAAGAAGTATTTTAGTGAAAATCTCATGTTGATATGACCATTCATGCAAGAGAAGTAGCGATAACAAGATTATCAAGATGCTCGATGTGGCAGAAATATTGGATATCCGAGCAACATTATTTTCATTTGTGACCAACATGACCATAGGATGAATGTGTGTGCCAAGTTTCATCGATAAGAAACTGATGCTAATGGACGAACGGACGACGGACGACAGACCATCCTATAAGCTCTTCTGGTCTTTGACCAGTAGAGCTAAAAATAGGTCCATACATTCTCAACTCCTCGGCCAATCCTTCTTTCGTAAATGGCTGAGGTGGTCCGAATAGCAGCTGTCGACATACATTCGAGGTTGATCGTAAGATTTGCCTCGAAGTTTCGAATGGGGTTTGGTGATTCGCCATTAGCAGATTGCACAACATATGCTGTGACAGAAAAGGCCGATCCGACATTGACTTTGCGGGGTTTCATCACTACAATGTGCCCTATGAACAACCGTAGTTATGAACCTAGTTCCCAATGGCGGCGAATTATATCTGATGTTTCTTTGTCGACCTTGCGGATAAGACACAGGATGTTCCAGCTGTGGTTATAGTATTACAGATGAGTAGCTTCACCTTTACAACTATATGTTTAGGGGGTTAGTTCAAAATAAAATTTTAATCTTTCGAACTTAAACAAAAAGTAATAAAGATTAATTGCTCTTTCCAATGGTACTTAATTAACTATTTCTGTCTATGTGTAATTACAGTATTGTAAGCTAGGTCTTCCTGTTTAATTAGAATTAATTACAATGTATAGTTTCTGCTGTGCTCACATGAAGTTACATGGTGCAATGACCGAGAAGGGCACATAAACTATATTGGAACCACGTTAGTCGTGCTCTGCCTTATATCTGTCACCACGGTTAACCAACCGGATATCAAAAAAGAAAAGAAGGGCTGAGAAAACTCGGCATAATACAATGCTTCTGCCAGTAAAAGCATGGGTATGTCGTTACCCGTGTACGACGTACACCCATTACAAACAGCACAGATCCCTCTGCAATCGCATTATACCGGGTCTGCGCTGTTCTTTTAACTTCTGAGTAGAACTAACAACAGAGACCCCGATCTATCAGCGCATTATGCAATAGCAGGCATAGGTTCATGCTGTTCGTTGTTGGGCGCCCGGTATAATGTCCAAATACTGTATTTTTGGCATGCGATTACGGAACAATAATTTGTCTGCTCTTGGCGACACTTTCAACTATTTTACACTGAAAAATTACAATTTAAGAAGACAGTAGCACTAAAATAAAAAATTTCCTGATATAAAAGTTGGAAGGGTAAACCGCGATGTAATAACCAAATACGGTATTTTGGCAGGCAAATATGGAAGATTAATTTGTCTGCTCAAAGGCGCACTTTCAACTATTTTAACAATTAAAAATGACAATTTAAAGACACAATAGCACTAACATAAATACAGTCGTACTTTAGAAGCTGGAAGGGTAAACCGCGGTATAACAATCAAATATGGTATTTTGGAACGTAATTATCGAATATTAATTTGTCTGCTTTTAGCCACAGTTTCAGCTATGTTAACAAATGAAAAATGACAATTTAATAAGGAGAAAATAGCAATATACAAAGCTGTCCTTCTACAGTAGCTGAAACGGTAAACAGTGAAGTTTTGATTAAGCCTACTGCATTGCATGAATAAATAATTATCAAAGAGTAAAATAGGACAAAATAAGAAAATAATTAGCAAAAAGTGAAAGTGCTAACAGGAAGGATTTAAGCGCGTTGTAAAATAATTGCTCCGCAAGCAGCATAACAGCCTTAAAGAAAGCTGGTGAAAAGATAGGGCAAGCTTTGAAAAGGGTCATTTATCTGTCTCAAAAAAAGCCATTACGTTCTCGGATTCAAGGTAGAAAGAAACAAAATAAAATTTCCATAAACGTCTTTGTCAGACTGGATTAAGTGGGAATACTTGTAAAGGGTTTAACGGAACATCAGCACAATGCTGGCTAAGTAATCCCAGTCAAAAATGAAGTTCTAACGATGGAAAAAATAAAGAACTGAAAAACAAATTGTTTGGATGGATTTCATTTATCTGGATTGGCCATCATACTTAAAAGTATTTCAAAATTCCTGAAGAGATTAATCTGTCATGCATCCAAAGTAGAAATTAATCGAAGAAGTCAGAAATTCCATAAAGTTGTGACACACACACACACACACACACACACACACACACACACACGGGAGTTCATTGAAAAGTTCTAGAACAAATGCAACATCTTCTAAACAGAGCGACTCAACGTCATAAAAATTCCCCTGCCTATTATTGACAACGTCGAAGTTTAGGACGCAACTTCATTTTGATGTTGATCATGGTATACTCTCAGTGACGTCATTTTACTACGCCATTAGACAATTTGATGCAACCTTGGGAAGATCCTTTTCATACAGAAAAGTTGACTATAGTCTGAATATACCTGCCCGTTTATTTATAACCCCTACCGATTTACAATAACATAAATCTTTAATGTGATAGAATGTGACAGAACTTAGTCAATTTATTCACTGATTTATAACTTCTAACCTGACTGTGACCAGAGTGGCTCTAACACTGCGTCCTCTGCGCCTTTCTGGCTTAACGGACTTTCCATACTAACACAGCACCATATTTCGTATACTATGGGGGAGTCTATTTTCCTCAGACAATAGGGGGACGTAGTTCATACTGTTCTGTAATTGCCGGATAATTCCGTGAATTACCATAATAATGACAGCTTAGAGTTATATCCTTTTGCACACATGAGCTTAGATGTTACACCGCTTGTTAAATCCACGTGAAAAGCAAATTTGTAGTTGTCATTCGTTTTCTTTGTTTGATTTGATTTGTAAATATCAGAAGCCGACGACGTAGCATTTTCCTTCTATGTATATACATCGGAAGGCCCTGCATACACCCCTTCGCTGAAAATGGACTTGTCCAGAAACTAGAAATGACTGGCGAGCAGGGTCGTATTTTACACTGAAAACTTCCTTTTGGAATGCGCAGACAAAAAGGTGTTAGGTATGAGGCACCGTAGCGGACAAAAGCTGGTGCAATGAGAAAGTTGCAGTTGAAATTTCGATGTCGTATGTCGAGAGATCCAATATCACGTGTTGGATTAAACTGCGTGTCCTTAAAGTTCCATTTTCTAGATCGAGATTTTAGATTTTATATGTTGAATTATACAGTGGTGGTTTAAAGTTCTATTTCCTATGTCGACGTTTTACAGTGTATATTTTGAATTACACAGCGGTGGTTGAAATTTCAATATCATATGTCGAGAAACCCTACTTCAAACGTTGTATGCAACTGTTTGTGATGAAATTTCCATTTCCTATGGCGAGTATTTAGATTTCATCTGTTTGCATTTCACAGCAACGAGAAGCAACCTCCTTGTTTAAAAATAACTCGGTCCGTTCACAAGAGCGACCTCTAGCGAAGAAATTTTCATAGCAATTCTTGACCTGTGAGTGGTAACTTTCAAACTGTAAATGCATGAAATGTAATGGTGCCTCATAATTGAATACACGAATGATGTATCTTAATACTCGATATTATTTTGAATTGTTAAAGTGTACATTGTGTAATGTTACTTTTAACACCAATACATCATTTCACCATATAAAAATAACAATTCTGACAAGCACAATAAAATGTCCAACCACCGCTGTGTAATTCAACGGATACAATCTAAAAACTCAACATACGAAATGGACCTTTCAGCACAATCAGCGTGATTCAACATGATAAATCGAAACTATGACATTAAAATTTCAACAACCGCCGTGTAATTCAGAAGATACAATCTAAACACTCGACATTGGGCATCGAATTTTCAACCAGCACTGTGTAATTCAACAGGTGAGGTCTAAATACTCAACATATGAAATGAAACTTTCAACATAAACTCTTTGAACCAATACGTAAATTAGGAATTCTCGACGTATGACATTGAAATTTCAACCTCCGCCGTGTAATTCAAACGACACAATCTAAAACCTCGACATAGAAAATATAGCTTTCAACCACTACTGTTTAATTCAACAGATACAATCTAAAATCTCGAACTAGAAAATGGAACTTTAAGGACAAGTATTTTTGACACAACACTTGAAACTGGAATTCTGGACATACGACATTAAAATTTCAACGGCAACGTTCTGATTGGACCAGCTTTTGTCCGCTCCGGTGCCTCATAGTTAGGGCCTACATGGGTATAATCAGGTTTGAAATTACAAATCAACAAATGAACTGACAAAGTTCAGTGCATTTTTTTAATCTCATTTGTGCTTTTGGTCTTTTAAATCGTTGGGGGGAGGGGGTACAAACAAACTGGGAGGTATATTCAAACTATAAGGATGCTGTTTATTGACCTAAAGCACTTGCTAAATCTTGGACAGTTCATGGATAAAAATTTCATTGATTGTAGGGAGACTATTCAAGATGATACCAGAAAAGGTAGGGCAAGGACATCCCTTTAAAGAAAAATCAATAGATTCTGTAACGTTCGGAGCCGCACCAGTTCGCCATCGCCGATAAAAGCAGATCTTTCCAAATCTTATGGAAAGTTTGTGTTCATTATGTTCTTCACAACACAAGGAATAATACTGAACCATATGGTAAGAGCGAATCGTCTAACAAAGAACACCACATTGAATATTATGCCACAGTAATCAGAGATAATTACATAAGATTATTCGCAAAAAGTGTCCAGACGGGTGGCTTCATTTTGCAGCAGGATACCCCACACAACACATCCATGCAAGTTTGTAATGCTGACTTTACAAAAACTTTGTGTTTGAAACTTTCACTGCCCCACCAAAGAGTACAGATTTTACTCCCTGCAACTTTTGCTTTTGTTAAAATCAAAGATTCGTTACGCAGAAAACATTACGAAAGCAGAGAAGAACCACGGGATGCAATCACCGGGCCGTTACGAATGCTGTCACGTGACGTGTCCAGGGCTTGAATTGCAAGATTGAAGTGCATTAAGTCGAAAGGAAGTAACTTTGCGAAGGACTAATTGTACGTTGGGAATGACTTTAACATTCTCATACCCGCCGGGTTTTTTTGTACTCTCGCCACAGATTTTAGAAACCAAAGGCTTCAAAGATATAAAAATGCACAGAACTTATTTGTTTCCTTCATTGATTTATAAATTCTAACCTGATTGTCGATAGGTGATCCCAAACACTTTCAACTTGTTTGCATTTCGAATCAAACCGGAGTTTCTTTAATATTTGTATGGGCGAGTCTATCTTTGCAAGGAAGAGATGTGATGCAGTTCATCGTCTTTGATAATCTCAATAATTCCGTAAATTTTGGAGTTACGTCTTTTGAACACATGTATACAAGAGTTCTACTTTTATCTGTTCAGTTTGTTTTAGAAATATTAAAACCAGATATTGCAAATATTAGACCCAGACGACACAGTTTTTACTCAAATGGACTGTTCAAGAAACCAGAAAAAGACAGTGAGCAACTCTTCTTGTTTGAGAGCTTCCGTTTGCTTTGAAACAACAATAAGTCAACAGCGTTGGCGACAGTCAGGTTAGAAATTATAAATCAATAAAATAAATTACTACGTTTTGTGCATTTGTTCATATCCTTGAGATCTTTTGTTTCTAAATCGGTGGCGGATACAACTAAACCAGAGGGTGTACGAATATTAAACTTTTAGTTTTTGTTATAGGACTTTTTGACCAGCACTCATGCATTGTGTATATATATATATATATATATATATATATATATATATATATATATATATATATATATATATATATATATATATATATATATATCTGTGTGTGTGTGTGTGTGTGTGAGAGCATCTATATCCACATTAACAATATATTTGAATTTTTACTTTTAAAATTTTGTATGATGTAAATGCATATTTGGCAATAATAAAATGCATGTCTAGTGTAGCAAAATAATAAATAAGCGCCAGGGAATTTTAAGATTCCAGCTTAAATGCAAAACTTTTATACTGAAAAAGCTTATCGCTACGATATCAATATTATATACCTCACATGGAAAATATTTGCAGATTCCATGATCACAGCAAAATGTACCCTATAAAGGCAAATTGTTATTAGATTCACGGCAGTGTACGGGGAAAGAAATAAAAACCAAATACACAAAACCCATAAATGCAGCACAAAATTCTGCAAAATTCTATTACAACATTTGCTATGTTTGGTTCACTACAAGACTTTATAAGTATGTAACGCACAGAGCGATAATGGTTAAGAGACTTTGACGTTACTAAACAGAATGATAGGAAGTAAGTATTAGAAATACATAATACACAGCAGAATAAAAAAATTTCTTCTCTACCTTTTCGGATGCTCCGTACTACACAATGCAATCCTTGAATTATTTCTTGAGAACTGCTGTGTTTTATAATGGCACAATACGATTGAGCACATTGGCACTACCATTCCGAGTCATGACAATATGGGAATGAGCGACACACACACACACACACACACACACCACAGATATATATATATATATATATATATATATATATAACTATAATAACATATATATATATATATATATATATATATATGGGGGGGGGTAAAACACCCACATAATCAACGAACTAACGTTTGATATGTGCTATATTCCGAAGAAGTTTGAAAGAAACAAAGTTGGAATGCAAGCCAACAGCATAAACATATTATATAACGAGAGAACAGATGGAAGAAAAACCTACATATCAACATTAAAGGAAGGTCTTTCTCAAGGGACAAAAAAAAAAAAAATACACAATGAAGTGACACGCACACACAAAAAGTGACACACGTAGAAAAATAAATATTGACATTTTAACACATGGAAGCAAAATTATCCAGAATGTCGCAGAGACCTAAACTAAATAAAAATAAAAATAATAAGAAACAACTACTTATATACTCGTTTTATAAGACGAGATAAACTGCAAACAACAAGGATCATGATCTGCCTTAGCATAATGCACCTACGGATCAGGGTCTGTGTTCTTTGTTCTACTGACTACTCCTAACAAACTACACAGACCCAAATCTGCTGGCGCATTGTGCGACGCCAGATCTGGGTCTGTACAGCTTGCAGGTGGACTCGTCTTATAAGCGAGCACAATGGTACATGACGAGAAAAGGAACTGTAATCAATGAATATCGCGAAGAAGCAGTATACCGTGTAGTACTGCTAGCAGGCTACATCCAAACTCCATAATTTTGTATAGTTTTGCTTCTCCGTGCCAAAATGTACATTTGTTCGAAGCCCCATACATAAAGGGCAGCCCATATTCTAATGGACTAATTGAGACCAGACACAAGAATCTAGTTATCTCCCTTCGTTTAAAGGGCTATAGTATCGTTATTGAACAATATTGGTGTCTATGTTCAATATTCATCATTTACAATTTTCGTATGACATAGATGATTTTTTTTTAAAGAAAGGAAGGACATTTCATTTTTATAAGATAAAATTCCAATGAACCAGTGTTATAAGAAGTGAAGCCCGATTTAGCGATGGAAGACAAGATTTTAAAATTTCTATATATCTGTAAAATTGATCAGCGTTTCACTTCTTAAAAATTAGAAATTAATCAAAGCAAATTTACTCCGACATAACTCAAAGCGAAGAAAATTCCAAAAAAAGGTGTCATAATTCGTTGATGCAATGGCAGCGGATCATATTAAACAAGGGAGATAACCAGATTAACTGTGCGACAAGACAAAGCAGACAAAGAGAGGGGGAGATGAGGAGACTTAGAAGATAAAGCTGAATTACAAGACATATTTACCCGTGGGCTCGGATATGTGCTAAAGTCCTGTGCCAGAAATGAAAGCATCAAAACATAGTGATACCATCACCATTCAATAAGACTGCGGTGGTATTTGCTTTTGTTTTTGTTTATTTAAATTACAGGATGTATATTAAATTGTACAAAGGGTAGATATAGGTCAATTACCGTTTATCACATCTTTGAAAAGGCACATTTTAATTACCTTTAAATTTATGTCCAAGTAATACACATTTTTATCAAAATATAAACATCGCAAAGTAAATTACACTCTAAAACGTAAGGATGAAACGGTTTATCGATATATCGATGCATCGATACTTTTTTCATATCGATACCAATATTGATACAAGGGGTGAGATCGATAAAAAATTATACGTACTCTTCACAAGTTACTTTAATCTTCAACAGTAGTGCATAATTATTAGTTATTTGACTTTTTATTCTTTAAGTTGACGTGAGAAAGCTGTGGCAGGCATATGCAGTAACTTCTGTCAGATTTTTAAAAAAAACAATTAAAAAAAACCCCAACACAACAAACTATTGACAAGAAAGACCCACTTGCCTTCTACAAATTATCACAACGTGACTAACTCGCGTGGTTTGAAATCTGTACCACCTCCACCTGCCAGTTCCCTCAGCATGTTCAGCCACCGATAACATATATCAATGTAGAGGAAAACGTTCCAGAGTTGTTCCTCGTGTACTATTTAAATACTTTACTCATCATTCAATAACCACTTTTACGCGAAGGTTCTCTGTTGCTTCATATATTGTCTACTTGGATTGAATATGTAGGCTACACTTACGATGTGTCACGCAGTGAAATATGTTACATTCAGTTCGGATTGGTTGTTGTTCATGCTGAGTGTAAAACAACGACCACCAATCAGAATTAATAGGCTATATCTTAATGACTGCGTGGCACACCAGAAGCATTGCATCAAAACTTAATCAAAATAAGAGAAAAGTAACAGATATGCTTCGCGCAAACATGTTTAATTTATGATCTATAAAGTACTTAAGTTGTTTTATGCACAGGGAACAGGTTTGAAATGTCTCCTTTTACGTTGATATATGTAAGCAGCATCTGAACATGCCTACGGGGAAAAAATAGCTCAGAATTGGCGAGGGGACAGATTCCAAACCACATGATTTATAGTCACCTTGTTCATTGTACAAGCGGAGAAAGTGTTGTCAATAGTTTCCATTTTTACTGACAGAAACGAGTGCCTGTAGCCGTGGCAGTTGTTTTACATCTGCAGTAAGTACAAGGTGATGGGTCTTGTTTTTAGTCATCTCCGCTGTCACACTCAGATTTGCTCTAGATACAAAACATTCTTGCACGAGGAAATTGCACTATTTCTCCTCTTTTGAAGATAACTCCGTCATGCCTTCCAAACTGAATACTGCATGTTTTAAGACGAAATTAATATCATTTAAATAAGCACACGTGCTTGTCACTATCCTGGGATCATCACTGTAGTTAATTTTATAACTAACATTTTAGTTTGATTAAAATTGGTAACAAATTAGAGTGTTTCAAAATCGTGAAGGCTTGTTGTTGGTTAATACAAAAACCTTACTCCGCATAAGCATTTTTGTACGACATGTTACACGACATAATCGACATCATGTAAATTAACATAAGGCATTTTCTTTTGTACGGCATGTTACACGACATAATTTATGTCATGTAAGTCAAAATAAGTCTTTGTTCAATAGTTGAAAATTTAAAAAATATGTGACCGGTAGAAGCAATGTTACCGACTTTGAATGTTTGGTTAAGATTGGCCAAATACACCAGTGTCTTGTGCAAAAAGCACCACACTGCTCCAGCCTAGCTAACATCGCGACAGCCATATCGAACCCGATATATACAAGACGTTAGAGTTTTAAATCCGTCACATGTTTAAGTCCCTGTTTATGATATACTCATACATTAATGAATTAGTTGAATTTTCTTTAAATTAATATACATTGTATGTTTCGTTCCATGCTTTTGTCTCCGTTATGTGCTTACCGTCACAAAAGTTAAAATCGTGCATTTATTGGACACGTCAAGCACAGTGCATACATCACAGTTACCTCCCTTATCACACGTGGCGCAAGCAAAAACTACCAAAACTTTGCAGTTTATCATCCCGTGACTTATATAACAGACATAGTCACCTACAGTCACCTATCTACGGATACACATACCTCATTAAAAGGCTGGCCAGCCAAGTCAGGTGACTGTATTAAAAACAAAGTTTGTTGTGTAAAATGAAAACATCAGACGGAGAAAATAAATATATTGACATAAACGAACTGACGCTTCATGCCGGCATTAAAATTATTATTCATAGTCATCCCTTTCTTCCCCGACTAATAAAAACTCCTTGACAGCCACTCTTCCGTGTCAGAAAACAGTTTCAGTCATTTTTGTCTGGACTTAGACCCCACTCAGTTTATACCTCTCAACTTCACTGGCACCCGGCCTAAACTGGCAATCTAATATCATCGGCCACTGACTAGTAAACCTGCGTCTCTCGATTGGGTTGTTCAGTAATATCATTCCAATAACAGTTTGGAACCTTCTCCATGAACTGCATCATGTGAAAAAAGTACGTAGTTCCTTAATTGAGTCCAAGACGAAGGACAATAGCTATCTGCGGTCCCATGAGCACCGGAAGTGTGACGCAGTGTTCTGTGAAATTTCTAAACGTGTCACTGACCATGTAATATTTTATCGGCAACCTGTGACTCCTCATCACATAAACATACAGCATAATACTTTTTGCCTAAATATTTATTAAATCTCCACGAATCGTTTTTCTGAATATTAAATACGATATATATATATATATATATATATATATATATATATATATATATATATATATATATATATAACTGTTTGACATTATGCTCAACAAAAACTATAACTAGTAAACATAACTGTTATGTTACAAGATTCTTGTAAAATGTACAGACGTTGACTAGTTATGTGGGGCGGAGGGCAACAAACTCCAAGAACACAATTCCGTATCATTGGCCGAATTCAGTTGCCAAATATTGTAGTCCGTCAGTTATTTTACTACATGACTATCGATTTTCTTCTAAGTTGCCGTCTGAAGGCCATACAATATAATATATGTGTAAATGTTCTAAATTGCAACGTACCTGTGACTGTCCGTAGTAGCCTGCCCCTGGCCTATCTGAGTATGCCCGAGGGTCGATGTGATTAGGTTTGTCTGCGATAGGTTGGATGGGGTGAACTCGGGTGCCATAATAGTTATCTTCGTTGGTTCTAGAAAGAGAGCGTGAAGTCTCAAAAAAAAAAGAAAAAAAAAGAAAAAGAAAGACAAAATAAGCTAGGGAGTAAAAAAGGATAGAAAAGAATAATTTGAAATAAAAAAATGAGTTATAAACAGCAGATGTTTATACCGCAACTATTTTCATTGTTTATCCTTGAAATGTCTTCGATTATCTTTTCCTTTTTGCTAATTTGGCTGAGATTAAGCGCATAATGAGTATAAACTTAGTGTAAGGGATTTTTTGTGGATTTTAAAACAAGTGTGAAATTTACAAATATGATGCATTCGAATAAAGTCTCGATATCTTTTTCAGGACCACAATATAACAGTTCGCAGATGCTCTAAATTTTTATAAAACGACTTCTCTAATATGTTCCAATCTGATTCACACATAGCCATGTTTCTTATGTTGAACAATGCAGCTGTCCAGTGTAAGGGCTCATGGCTGGTGACAAACTCCAGGTACTAAGGTTAATACAATTACCTACTGTTTGAAACAACTCGATAAGACAAGTGGAATACTCACTGATTTGCTTGCTTCTCAATGACTGGGATGTATTTGCCGCTTATGATCTTCATGCTTATTGGCGGGGTTTCCTTGTTGCCGAAAGGTGCGTGTTTTAGGGTGGCATTGGGCTGGTATAGAAAATTCATTTCTGACAGCTCGTTCTGTAAATAAAGATTTTATTTTTTTTTTATTTAAAGTTTACGCGTTTCTTTCAATCTTACTACTCGTCTACTGAACAAAATGAAAAGGTCCTGTATTGAAAAATTGTACAAAACGTGCAGTTTACAGGTACAGTTAATAACAACAGCCACAGATCTAATTCTTGACATCTTTGGGCATTAACTGAATAGCTGGCGATGTGCATATGTATACGATGATTGAACATCGGTGCATTGAAATACATACTTTTGTTCCTTACAAATTTCTTAAGACCAAAAGCCAAGGAAAAGAATAAAATGTTTACTGTACAGGGGAAATGGCTAATAATAAACGGGTGGGGGTGGGAGAGTGGTTAACTTTCAAAATATGAAAGGTTGCGGTTGGTGGAAAGTGGTCGTTAGGGGATGTTTCACAGTATAAATATGTATGAGTGAGTAGGTAGGAGTGTGACTTTTGAATTTTGTTATTTACAAAAATAGTCTTTTTCAGACATAGCTTGTATTATGTACTATTCATATACGTGTATATTATTTATATGATTTAACAATTCCTTGTATCGTTCGTTACAAGTTTTCGTGACCTTGCATGTACACATAATAATCTTGGTTCTATACAGTAAGAAATCTAATCTCTTAGTATATACAAGAGGCATAGACATTTAGAAACCTAATGGCGGAATGGCAACAATTGTGTCCATCGAAGCACCCAAGCGTAGCTATTCAGTATACTAATATGGTAGTAAAGATTTCTTACGATTGCAAAGCTTTAACCATAATGACTATGTCGTATGAAACGAAAAAAGAATCAATCATAATTTTAGATCATAGAAAGGATAAAAAAATATTATATTTAGTGGGCGGTTACAACAGAGTACTTATAGATTCCAGGAAAGATTTCTCTTAACTTGGTTAGTTTTACGAGATAGCAACACATGTATGTTATTTAGTGGCAGGGCAATTGGAGTAAAGTGCCTTGCCCAATGACACACCAAAGTAGATGGCCTGAGCTGATCCAATGGCAGGATTCAAACCGGCACCCTATCTGTCGCGAATTCGGCCTGTTACCCTCCCCCCCCCTTCAGTTCCTGTTACAGTCTAACATATGCTAGATTAGACAAAGGAAATACCTTCTTTACAATATTTAGCTGAAATGCTTGCGAATGTGAGATATTGGTCAATGTCTTAAGGATCGTTTTTATTTTATCAATAGCTGAGTTATAAAAATGTTTGACGTTTAAACCAAAAAGAACATTTCATCTGTGTTATTTCATTTGTCACATTTTAACTGTATGTCTATAATTGACGAAAATTCTTCCATTTGGTATTTTAACAAAAATTCTAGTCAAATACTGAAAATGAAGCTCAAACTCTTAAAAAATAACGCATATTTCTACTTTGATCGAAAAAGGTGCATTAATCAATAAACTGTCCAAATACGTCTATGCAAATTTTTTCTTCCGCATACAGTGCAAACATGCCAATTAAAATATTTGTTCAGGACGACTACGTCCAACTTTACACAAAAATGCTGACAAAGCGAACACGTTTTTGCTAATATGTACATTTTCGCAGAGAAACGCAATCCGTAACCATGCCCCACATGGCGGAAAAATGTGCAGAAACATGTTTGGACACAGTCTGTAATCGGCAGGTTCTTCTACGCTTTGGTTCATTGTATACTAGATTTGAATAATGTACAAACTGTACCTCAAGTATATAATTTGGAAGTTTCGAGAGGAAGCTTGACTTTAATGTTCTTTTTAAAATTTTGTTGAAATAAAGTACCTGATTCCGTAATAAGCTTCACAATCTCAGACCTTGTAGTCATTTCTAAACCAAGTATTCCGAACCAAAAAGTCCTTGACTGGTAACCTTCTTTTCCGAAATAACTTTTTTAGAACATAATTTGTAATGGTCATGTGTAGCAAAGTGGTTTAGAAGTGCATAATAAAATTATTGTGGCTTATTTCAACTTATATGGCGGGTTTGAAGCATGACAGCTTTTTTCGGGGATATGCAGGTTAGACTTCTTAGTGGGGGTATACCAGGGCAAAATACTTACAATATGTCATAAAACCAATTTTAATTTCCAGTATAATACGAGTGTCGAACACTCACCGTCGAGATATTAGTACAGCGGTTTTCAAAACCGTCCTCTCACATCTTTAGAGATCAATACACCGTTACACATTGAAATATTTGAAAAGTAGGTAAATTTATGTTTGAAAAGTAATTCATCCATCAATGCGTCCCAAATGCGGTATAAGTTTATTTAGTCAGCGCCAGTTTACTTTCTCTATCTCTTTGTATGTAAATATTGATATTGTAGCCTTGGCCATGGAAACCATGTACAAATAACCATGTCGTCTGCTACACGAATCTCACCACGTTCTTTGCCGACAGTGATTTATATTTGCTGAAAAGCTTAGGATTGATGAGATTAAAAGATCCATTTGGCTTTGCACCCGAGTTAATGGTCCTTTTCTTGAGCAATATGTCAAATGGTAATAGCTGTTTTTCATGAGTAAATGGATACTATGAATAGATGTTTATGGTCTAACAGATACATATCTTAAATTTGGGTCTGTTAGTTGTTTGTTGGACCTTTTCACTCAAATCAAAAAGAAATTATCAAATAATCCCGAATGCTTCAATGATTTTTTTTGTGTGTAACGTTAATCAGTTTCATGGTGATCAGCATTCATAGAGGAAAAAATAAAACATGATGAAGGAGAAAAAGATGGTTTCTGTTTCTTTCTTTGTGTGTGTGTGTGTGTGTGTGTGTGTGTGTGTGTGCTTAATGGTACATCGACAAATTTAAGGTTATATCGTGCCGAAGCAAATGGAATGTCCATGGACACATATGGGTAGCCGAATGGTTATTAGGTAGGATTTGATCCTACTTCCTTTTGGTTAGTAACCATTCAGCCACTACAGCTCCTTAAAGAAGCTGCTGCTGCTGCTGCTGATGATGATGATGACCATAAAGTCGATCACTGGTAACTGATTGCTTAAGTCAAAAGAGCAAACAACGGAAAGTTCATTCATTTGATATTGAAATGGTGGTGATTTATGTCTAACGCAATACACAAATCATTAACTCGGTATTACATATATCTGCTTTGAGCAAATATACGCATATAATAACCTACTAGAAAAAATGAAAATGGAATCATGTAGATGTTACGTTTGCAAGTAAAATCTAAGATACGGTTAGAATCCTTAATGTGGTGGTGTTATTGTCGGTTAACTGCGTGTATTAGAGACAAAATGACAAATGCTGCAAATTAAATTCAGCTGTTGAAGCCTGTGATGATATATATCGTTTGACTTTGAATAATGTACAGTAGTATTTGTAACATAAGTAACTGAACAATGGTGACTTAGCAATAGCGAAGAAATGTTCCTTAAATCTGAAACATGTTTAAAAGTTCAAGACGAGCCACACTCCATGTAGGACGTCATTATAACAGTTTTTATGCCAAAGAAGGAAGAAGCAAAGCACGAAAGAAATGAATGACAGAAGAAATAAAAACAAGTTAATAAGTGGTAGTTAATAAGTGGTAAAATGTTTACAAGGAAACATATAAAAGTATACAGTTAACCTCATTACTGTTCTCGTTTCATGCTTATCAAATGAACAAACTCTGACAACTGAGAAATCTATTCATAGTGCAATACAATAGACAACAAAGGTGGTCAGCGGTGTGTTGAAAATGAAGACGGTGTCCATATCGTGAATTCTACACAAACTGTACAACCTACATGATACAAATTTCACAACAAAGTGAAACGCATTGGATAATATACAGGTGAGTGGGGAAATGCACATTGCAGAGGGTCGATTTTGAAGTAAGAAAAGTATATTAATGAAAGCAAAGCAAACATTCAAATCATACCATTTATTTATATGGGGTATCCAGTTCCTTTAATCAGGTAGAGGAAAAATAATAGGTAAGAACCGACAACTTAAAAGCGGCAAAGAGAACATAGGATTCTGAGTATTGTGTATACATATGTGTGTATGATAAATCGTGTAACCCTGCCAGAGACAAGCATCATTCTTTGACTAGTACATACAGTCCACCCCAAATAACATGGGAAAGTAGAAGAACCTACACCAAATAGAGAAATTGCAACTTACCAAATATTTAGTATTTTGTGCAATATAAGCTTTAGAGGATAATGATAAAGCATAAAACAAAAAAAGCAGACACTGAGAATCAAAACAAAAAAAAAAGACGACGAGGAAATGATAAGTTACCGTCTTGGAACGATAGGACGATAAGATTCACAGGGGTAGGAGTGGGGTGGGAGTGGGAGGGGTGGCAGGGGTACCAGTTTTAAGGATCAAATCCCACTTATCCATCATCTAATCTGCTCTTTTAAGAGAACGACCAGAGTTCATCAGGACTACAAGATCTTCAAAACGAACACGTAAAATACACTACTCACATAAAATACACTACTCACATAAAATACACTACTCACTAACCGTCATTGAGAATCATATCTTTCAATCTTTTATGCCAAAATAAACGCATATTAAGCAGAAATAATTAGGAAATATCACGAAATCTTCACAAATTTGGTTGCTTTTTCACAACGAGTGGATTCTATAATGTTTTAAAATCCCTTTCCTTATCTTTCTCCTTCTTCTGCGAGACTGATCAGACAGCGATCATGGACTGTTCTCTGTGATCTGACTTATTAGCGCCGCTACCTTTTTCCAACATAAAACGTGTACTTCGACCGTATTGCCTAGTAATTGAGGCACGCTGTTAATTATGAAGATTACACATAATGTATCAGTTGTACATACCTTACGATTCACTCTCGACATTTTTAAAAAGTAAGCACATCCACTGGAATATCCACTGATAATAAAAAAACAAGTTACTGACGGTCTTTGTATATATATCGTATCTGACTTTTCTACAAGTTCAAATGCAACACGTAAGGCAAAGTTCCCAACAGATTTAACTGGCTAATGTCCCGGATTGGCACTGCTTTGTACACAGAAAAGAGATAATTTTACTCAGAACATGGTCAAATTACATAAAGCCAAATCCATTCTTGGGGTGATAATAGTGCATAATATTGAAATTTGTTTACATGAGATATCAAAACAATACAACACAAATAAAAAAATATAAGCATTCCGCTTGCAGGTGGCATTATAGACGTACCAGTCCAGATCTAACCAATCAAACAGAGAAGCAGACGAAATTTTATCATCGAGTTCAAAGTCTTTGGGAATCAAAACCTATGAACCGTAATGGGTGATCAATGGAAAACATTTAGTAAGGAACAATTGAGGCTGTTGAAGTTGCTTTGTACTGATACGTAGATCGATTATATTTCTGAACACGGGAAAGAATACTTTGTTGTTTAATTACATATTTGCAGACGTCGTACAGGGTCGAAAGGTCATTTTTGTTCGGACCGTAACACGAAAAAGCAGGAAAATCAGCTCGTCTCGTAAGAAGTGTCAGCAAGTCGTATGAATTCCTCAAGCCAAGGTTAATATTGGTTCGTTGACTTATTAGGTCTTTTTACGTAGGTCTTTACGATTGATATAGGACTTTCAAGTGTCATTCGGATGGCTCGCGAAAAGACCACAAGCCGCTCGAAATATTAAAATCTGGGTTCGTAGTGAGATGGTGTTCCTTTTGAAAAGCTAAGATAGAATTTCGAGAGACCCATGGTCTTTTATTTTGATTAGAGAAAGATTATTCTCTTTGCAAAACAGTGTTAGTCTGTGTAAAGATAAATAAAAGCTCTTTAGTGAAGGCGATTGCTGTCTTGGGACGCACATAAACAGCAACTCACGTACAAAGCCCTTCAGTGACATAGCTACATCGTTACGCTGAATTCATAAAGGAATCACGGTACTAATTCAGTTCCCATAGTAAACCTATGCAAACACCATGATATTAAAAATTCAATAACTTAAAATTTCTGAGTGCCCATGATCAAACCTATATTTATCAGTATAGATGAAACCTGGATGTCAGCTTCTGTGTAGAGGAAAGGATATGAGCCGCGGCATTTTCTGGACCTGCATGTGTTTGAAACATGTGCTTTCAATTCCGCACCAACGAGTCAGGTGCTAATTTTAGTAATGAGTGTTCCAAACTCAAGACTGTTCAAGGAATGAAATTCCATCGATAAAACAATGTCCGTATTTTTTTTTTTTTTTCACTTACAACTAGGATAAGCTTTCAAAAGATTCTTTTTCCTAAAACATAACTTACATTATTAACCAATCCTGGTCACTCAAACCATATATACTGTATTTTATGTTCACCCATATCCAGGCTGGCTCCCATTTTTTCCATACCATTAGTACCGTGTGTCCTAAACGATTTCTCTCTCCATTACTGGTGTGAATCTGGAGTACTCTTTCCCCGTTACTGTCCTTACCGTGGTCTTTGCGCGATCCCTAGCTGGTTACATTGTGATAAAACATTTCTTGTTTAATGGTAATGAACGGATCTGTAAAAACTCGTTCAGTAAAGGAAGAAAGACGGACAAGCATAAAGTAGCCTAATTTTGAGGACATTTGATGTTCGCACGGAACTTATATAAAATAAAAATTCGCTTTATTCACTACACGGAGATACGTCGCAGTTTTTTTTTTCTTCCGTGACCAATGATTAATGCACAAGCATAAATGCTCAAGGACTTTGCGCATTTGAATGCTATTACACCTTGTCACGTTATTATAAATGCGTATTGTGACGCAATATTAGTTGATATCTAATGACCTGTATACAGTGTGATTCAGCAAATATTAGCAGTGTTGAACTGTGGTTTGCGGCTTGCAATATTTTTCATATACGATACAAATTCATGTTGAGACTATTCAACACTGCCAGATTGCTCTTCGTCGATATGTCTAGTCAACATAGAGTATTCAGACTTCACTTTTTTTATTGATATAATGTCTTGTCCTAATTCCAAAGTAGACCACTTTAATTTATTTAATACTCCATTAATTATGTAAGTAAATAAACCTGTGTGTCAATGAATATCATAGGATCGACGATATTGACTTAATGTTAGAATATTAAAATGTTCCCCGATAATACATAGCTGAAGTTGATAAAAATTGATAAATTTTGAAGGCGCTCAAGGACTCATGCTACCAATTCAGCTCACATTGTAACCTATTCAAACACTATAATATTAAAAATTCTATAACTTTAAATTTCCGAATGCTCATGATCAAATATATATTTATCAGTATAGACACATCATTGACGAGAACTTCTTTGTAGAGAAACCATTTGAACCGCGGCATTTTCTGGATCTACATGTGTTTAAAACATGTGTTTTCAATTCCACACCAAAGAGCCAAGTGATAATTTCAGTAATGAGTTTTCTAAACTGAAGTCTGTAAAAAGACTGAAATTCCATCAGTAAAACAATCTGTCATTTTCAGCAACAAATAAGCTCTCAAAAAATTCTTTTACTAAAATCTTTTCTTCCATAATCAGCCAGTCGTGGCCAGCCAAACCCATTGTTACGACTCTGTACTCTTAAACTATGTAACAGAAAGAAGAAAACCTACAAGTTTAGTAAAATCAACAAATAATTGAATTCCCAGGAATGCAAACTGAAAACTTAAAAGTTACTTAACAGTATTGTGAATTAAATTCCAAATAATCTTAAATGTCTTATCAAAAGTCCCTCCAAAATATGTTACGGTGGCTTTCCAGGTTCCCAATATGAATGCACTGTAAAAAAAAAAAAATAAATAATAATAAATCAGCAAAAGATGGGACTCATGATAGCGTGACTCTAATCCTGCGCAGATAGCAGCAATGCTTACTAACAAATATGCACTACAAAATGCTTTGCGGGGCCACGGGTGGCCGAGTTGTCTAAATCGCTCGCTTTTACCAGTCAACGCCATCTCACCTCTGACTAAGTGGGTTTTATAATACTTTTGTTCCCATGGCACAATATGGCGTTGGAATGAGACAAATTCACAATCGAACATTGTCGACCTTTTCTGTTGCAGGAGATGTAGGATACTTTGCCGGTTGCGAATCACCAAAACCCGTCAAATTTATGTGTATTCCTAAAACTACAGCCATAGTTTTTTGACTACTTGACGGAAATGGCAGAGCGATTTTCCGAGTGCTCTATTGCAGTACAGTTTGTTAACGTCATCGCATTAAGAGTTTGCCACAAGGGATTCCAGTGTCTCGGAAGAGAAATTCTGCAGTAACCCTGGTTTTTATTTTTTTTAATTTTTTTTTTTTATTTTTAAATTGAACTCGTTGTTTTGACGCGAATGCTTCACCCATTAATTTGTTCAGTTATTTATTTAACATTGTCGTTTTTCACTCCGAGAAAAAGAATAGTGATTGACAAATAACATTTAAGTCATTTTGTTAAAAAGTTCATGAAAACTGGAAAAAATTATCGTAGTAATCAAGATTTGAAATTGCATATCTTAAATATAGTTCAAATTATAGGCCCACACCGCTGGACAAACTTTTGCCTGGTGACCAAAGCACAAACGTAACAATGCCAGCGTGTAAAAGTTTACACCTGCCTGTGAAATTAAGTCAGCGGGCAAATGGAACATAAATGTTTTGCGATAGTTGATTGGCGTATGCAGCGGTAAGCACAGTGGTCATTTCAAATCTTTTATTGCATCGTGATTATCCTGCTCGCTGTGCGTCTCTGAGACACGATTTCGATACCAGATTGTCACGTACATGACTTAGGAGTCACTAATCCATGGACAGCCAATGTTTGTCTTTGTGCTCTTTCGGTTTCTTCACTCAAACACTATAATGCGCTACGTCTTCTACCACCAAAATGCTAGAAATGTGTTCTTTATTCAACCTATACAAGGTTTATTTTCGTCATCCTGTACAAATTTCCATGATGCTCGTGTATATTAGAAACAAAAAATTATTTACGAATTTGTTTACGTCAATTTCGCACTAGACTTTATAGTTATACACTTATATATATATATATATATATATATATATATATATATAGATATATATATATATATATATATATATATATATATATATATATATATATATATATATATATATATACCACATACATTAAAAAATAACATGCATTTAAAGTGTTGGTATAAAGCAATTTGATATACCAATACTATTGGTATATCAAATTGTGATCCGCCCATGACGCAATAATACGCATATATACGCATTCTCGCGAGCGTCTGCAGTTGATTCAAGATCAATGATCAATTTCCACAAATTAGTCACTAGTGACGTATGAAAATAACGATGAAAAGTATTAATAATCCCCGTTTTCTAAATGAATTTAATATGGTACACATTTTCATCACAATCCTTTCTGCTTTCTGTTCTCCCCTCCCCTCTCATGCATAACGGACAAACTGCGCAGAAATGTGGAGTGAGAGAGAAAAGGAATTTTGGCTGGATTAAAACCTTGAAACAGAAATTACACCAAGTAACCTACAAGAATATGATTCGTCGTAACGATACGTGTGTACTTTCCTAGGGATTTATCTACAGTGTTTATCAATCATACAAAGTTGCAAACCAGTAAATTCCTCGGTTACGTGGTACACATACTGTGATGTATTTAATGTTATGTTTTGTAGTTTTTTCTTAAACATACTATAATGTTCTAAGAAATCGATTATTATTATTTAAATATGAAAATGTCCAAAGGCCTCTCTCTCTCTCTCTCTCTCTCTCTCTCTCTCTCTCTCTCTCTCTCTCTCTTGCGACCATCGTAACAGGATACGGGCTAAAATCTATGAAATGACGAACGTAGAGGATTTTCGTTTGTGTCATCCCACGATATCTCTGGACTTATGAATGATGGTAAAAGTTAAGTCAAACCGACCAAAGGATGAGAGAGAGACAGAGACAGAGACAGAGTTTTAAAGTCAAACCGACCAGAGAGAGAGAGAGAGAGAGAGAGAGAGAGAGAGAGAGAGAGAGAGAGAGAGAGAGAGAGTTTTGAAGTCAAACCGACCAGGGAGAGAGGGAGACAGAGACAGAGACAGAGACAGAGAGGAAGACAGAGAGAGACAGAGACAGAAACAGAGTTTATGGTCGGTTGTACTGTTGCTAAAGCAGAATAATGACTTAGATCAACTGTAAATATATTAAAATATTTTAATTACCTCTTGTTGGTTCGTCAGTTGGCTTAGTTTCTACTCCACATTAATTTCCATGCGCCGGTATGTGAATGGCGTAGCTATCCAAGTGTTGCTAGTGCTCTACTTTTATCATTAAAACCATCTTTCATGTTTAAATCATAAGTGTGTATTATATTGATTTAATCAATGTGGAGAAAAATAGAAACCAAGGAAAGAAAACAATCAACTTATCAATATGCAGAGGTGATTGTAAATAGCCACTAAAGGCATAGAACTACATTTTGTAGCGGACACACTCGGGGATGTGAGGAGTTCATTCACTAGGTCAATACACGGCTGCCTGTAGTAAACCTGAAATCCGTTCAAAGGGCAAATATATGTATTTGTATGTGATATAAATAAAATATATGTACAGTATGTACGCTGTATCAATGATATACCACGAGATGTATAAATTTTTCATTAAAAGGAAACGAAGCTTGCTGAGTTTCCTTTTAATGAAAAATTTATACAACGAGAAAAATAGAATCCAAGAAAAGAAAAAATATTAGGCCCTTAGGAAACCGCAGATCTTGGAATAGTGACTGCTAGCCTTCGCACAAGCCAGCTCCGGGATTCGAACCAGGGAGAACGGAGGTACAATGCGGGTGTGATAGTCGCCGCTGTATCTAGGTTCCTGAAAGACTTCCCCTTCTATATGCAAACATGAACAGCAGATTCCTCTTTCCTACAGACACCTCGTGAATAAATACTGCTTCGCTAAACAATGAAAATTTACCTCACATTGGGGGAGATATAGCATTTACAATATGGATTAAAGCTCCGTAGAGTTGAAGGCGCTTGACCCATTGACATGTAATTGTACACCAAATACTGAACCACTTTCTCCGAATTCCAATATTAGACACGAATTATTTTTAAAAAACTTTTGATCTATTTTTCAAGTAGAGTTTTGGCCCAGATCATATTTCTTTGACCAAGCCGTCAAGATACTTCACGGATTTTTCAACAACAAAAATACGAATGCTATTTCCTACTGTACGTTTATAATAATATCTAGATCCAAAGAAAACTGCACCTGGCAACCGCTATATTGCGTGTCTAACACCCAGTCACGGATATACACAGAAAACCACATGTACTCCAGCTAGATGGAAACAGTGGGGTGTTCGCCCCACATCTGATCTCAGTGGTCTACATTTTGCCCTTGTGCACTGTTTGCTTTTAGTCCCTTCTCTCTGTTCTCCAAAATTCCTCTTATGTGCCTTTCCTCAGATCACCAAAACACCTTAAAACTGGTATTTTTTGTTTGATCCACTTTGTTTTTGTTTTTGTTGTTGTTGTTGTTGTTGTTGTTATAGGGTTTAACGCCATTTTGCAGCACAAGATAGGCTATACATGGCGGCCAGTATTAATGGTGGAGGAAGAACCCTGGAAAATCCCGGGAAGAACCACCGACCCACGAGAAGCTACTGGCGGGCTTTCTCACGTACCCACGTTAGCCGAGCCTGGACTCGAACTCACGCAGACAGAGGTGAGATGGCAGTGATCCGTAACGGTCAGCGCTTTAGACCACTCGGCCACTCGGGGCCCCCTTTGTTTTTGTTTATTTATTGTAGCATAAACATATGAATGTGCTTTTATATCAGTAACCAAAATTGAAAAGGACCAAAACCGACCGTTCCCACAATCAGCCCATAGCGATAAAAAAAAGTTTTATTTACAAAACCACGGAATGGATGATAAATGATAGACCGCTCTGGTATCTCGAATCCAGCAATCTGTTATCAGACGTTCGATCTGGAGCAGAAACTCACGTTGTGTTTCAGCCGGTTGCGTCGTATTCGTGGTGACTCTCTGTCTTGATAGTGTCTTTTTCTGTTGTGGAGGAGAGTGAGTTTGGGGGAGAGGGTATTTTAGATCGTAAGTTAACATTTCTTATACGTTTTGGATGCCTCGTGGACAGATGTCAGGGGCCTTGGATTTAATGCGAGTCGTTTCAGACGCGGATTGTGGAGCAGATCGAAAGATTTTGTTTCGGTTGTGCGAGTCACTGTTGAAACCTGACTATGGCTCGATTGTGTGCGGATGAGCTCCTAAATCTTACCTACAGTTGCTTGACCCGATCCGCAGTCAGGATCTTTGACTCTTCCTGATTGCATTTAGAACTTCGGCATCAGAAAGCCTCTATGATGAGGCAAACAAACCATTACTTTATATGAGACAAACCAAGTTGGTTCTTCGGTGTTCTATCCCACTGTCTTGTAATCCATCTGGATTGATGTAGTGTTTGGGCCCAAATACCGAACCTAATAGGTTCAGAAATCAAACTTCATTCTACCTGTTGGCATACGAATTCATCCTCACGTAGAAACAGCATAATTCAATGTTGGAAATATTTGAAAATTCTATATTCCAAGACCGCCATCGTGGTTCTTGAGGCCACCCAAAATAATATTTGACCTTTGCAAATTCAAAAGGTCCCTAACAAATTCTTTCCTTTTCAAGAGTAAATTCGATGACCCTAGAGTCTTCTATCGTAACCATACGTTCGTGTATGCAGATGGCTCGAAAGACGGAGATAAAGTTGGAGATGCCATTGCAACACCACATGGCACCGTCTCGAGCCGATAAAGCCTCAATTTGTACTGCAGAAATAATAACCATACTCAAAGGTTTTGAACTATTTGAAATATCCCAAAAAACATATTATTCCCTTTCCACTTTGAAAGCCTTGCAGAGTCTTAAATCTGACAGCCCGTTGATAACCCAAATATTACAGAAACATGATGTTCTCATGCAAGCTCAAATAAATATTCTGTACTGTTGGTTACCTAGTCAACAGGCATTAAAGTAATAAAAGGGCAGAAAAAGCAATCCAAGCTGCCCTGCAGTCACCCATTTCCGAACGGAAGATTCCATATACTGATTTTAAAAAATTGTTTATATGAGCATTCTCGTCATACTTGGCAAAATATGTGAAATTAAAATTCCACAAGCAAAGTCAAGGACATGAAACACACTACTGACGAGTGGCATTCCTCGTATAGAAGTAATCGCCGGGAGTAGGTGGTATTGTGTAGATCGTGTGTCGGACACTCATACCTGACTCGTGCATTCCTTCCGAAGGTCGACGGGAATGTGCACACTGCAAGGGTCTACTGATAGTATCCACATTCGTGTCGACTGTGTCGATTTCCACTCTGTGACACAGTAATATTTTGACGTGGGCTGCTTGATGAAACTATGAGGACGAACTAAACGAGGAAATTTTGGACTTTTGAAGGGAATGCGGCTTGAACAGCAAACTTTGAATAATATTTAAAGAGTTTTTACAGGTGTTATCTTTTCTGTTATTTGATACACATTTTACAGAATATTAACGTCTTCACGTTTTATATTTTATCTTGTACTTAATTTCAATTTTTGGGGGAAGGGTTTAACTTCCTTAACTTATTGTGCAATTCATTTTTTATTTGTTTGAACTTAACCTTTTGTTGGCAAGACAGTGCCACTTTTGTGTTGAGGTACCATAAGACACTACATACATACATCCATACATACATACATACATATTCTATGTTTCTACCTTCATTATTGACATAAAGTTTGTATTTTTTCATCGCAAAATTTACTTTTTGTTACCAAAAGGGCATATTTCTTCAAGCAAAAGTGCCCCTTGTTTCCTCTACTCTGTACGCAATTCCTAGCAGGAATACTAGAAACGATATTAATAAAATTAATTGTTTTGGTGCTGCATATTAGACAAAATGAAAGCAATCACTTAGCAAAGTTTTAGTAATGGCCACAATCAGACTAACTTCTGTCTGATTGGACAATTATAACCACGTCGATAACAAAGTGCAACAGCCATAAAACTTCAGTTGGATATCAGCTGTCAATTCCGAATGCTAATCGTTGTTTGTAGTCTTTAATGCTTGAAGGCGTCAGATATGCATTCTTATGTTGAAAACAAGTCGGTCGTTCCAATACTGGTTATAATTTCTTTTCTTTCTTTTTGGATCGAAAACGGCTGCTCGTCGAAATCGTAAATCATGATGACGGATTGTCGAAACAAATTTTAGAGATATTCCAGAATCTGAATAAATGGCAATCAAAAAGCAGTTTTGCAAAAGAGAGGTCTTCAAACATGACGCTAAGAACTAAAAAATAAAATAGTCAAAAATATCGTTCTCGTGCCACCGAGACGGTTTTATACAAGGCATGTGTATGATTGTGTCAGCATGCATCATACTTAAAGGTAGGTGGGACATCCTGTCCTATTTCGCTCAATAAATTACTAGAGCAAGAATGAAATGGAGTTTAAGGGAAGATCAGACTTGCAAACATGTTAGTTCTGTATTATTTCTTATCTGCTTTGAAGCTTCAGTACTAATTTTCAAAGTTATGGCTAATCCGATTGTCAAACTATGTGTCGAAAGTATCCCAGGGCCGCGCCATGTTGGTATTGTCCAGGCACTTGGAGACAAACTAATCAACACCTTTTCTCTTTGAATGATGTCGCACTGGTTCATCTTGAGGGTGATAGTGGTGGGGGCGTACATACTTTTTATACGAATAAATACCTCAGATTGCTTCGATATTTATGAATTTATAACCTTTTTCACATTATATTTATTAAAATCGATATTAATTAAAATAAATGTGTGTGCATAATAACTGTACAGTTTTACAAGCCGTACGTCAAACCTTCTTCATACATAGTTCGTACAAAATCCATATAAAATTTCACTTTTCTCAATAGAATGTTGTAAATTTCGGATTCTGATTAAAAACTATTAGAAATATATACGTTCAATTGTACATGAAAAATATCCAAACGCTCTTAATGATATGTTATTTAATTTGTTTTATTAATTAGTGTGAGTTGGGCATCACGATCTAAGATGATTAATATTTCACAAAGAGCATATTTTTCGTAAATAGAAAGTGTCATTTGACATGGTTAACTTGTTGTCATCGGACCTTTACACACAGAGAGAGAGAGAGAGAGAGAGAGAGAGAGAGAGAGAGAGAGAGAGAGAGAGAGAGAGCGTTCAATAGCTATCAAGGCAATACCAGGAAGTACCGGTTCAGGTCACAAACGCAGCGCCCTTTACAAGAAAAGGGAGAACCTCCTGTGTCGATAAAATTGACAAATGAAAGGTGGTTTTCTCGTAAACAAGTGTGCCGATTGTTCTCGGACTTTACAGATGCAATAAATAAAATGAATTCTATCGACTGAGTGCATGTTATACCTTAGCTCGGGGTTTCTCAAAGGCTAGAACACCTAAACAAATAAAAATGTCTGAAAATTACCCTTTCGTTCAAAGGCATTTCGCCATTACATATCAGAGAGTCGTTGTCACTAGCTCAGCCACTATAAATGTTTGTACTTGTGTGAAATATAATTGCTGCTGACG